>PVKB01006261.1:0-68332 GCA_004027205.1 Ctenodactylus gundi | reverse complement strand
CAGACTCTTCAGAGGGCTGAGCAGTCAGAGAAAATGCAGTCATGGGACTGAAGAGATCCCAGGGACTCTGCTTGGCTGGCACCAAAGGACAAGTTATTCCTCCTTGTAGCTAGAGTGCCTGAGGCCACATAGGGAGGAGGGCCTGAGGGAAAGGAGAAGTAGCTGCTGGGTCTAGCTCTGCCAGTTAGTGGCTGTGGGAAAGTGACCTTCCCATTAGCCTGACAGAGCTTCGGTTGCCTCATCTCTAAACAGAAACAACAATAGTGCCTACATCAAAAGTTTGCCAAAAACACATAAAGCAATCAGCACGTGCCCCTAATAAGCACTCAATAAAGCTTGCTTCCTGCCTCCCATCAGAGACTCTTGTTCTCCAAAGCCCAGCTCACGGAGCGGTGAGGTTTCAGGCTAGTCTTTCCAGGTGGAACAAGACATTTACTTACAGGTTGCCTCAATCATCACCCCTTCCTCAATATGCGCAGAGAAAAGAGATGTCATGCAAAAGTACAATTTCCCAGGTGCCTCATTTCCTAGGCACCCTAGGAAGAGCCATGGAGGACAGTGTTCTACGTGCCACCCAGCCTCTGCACACACAGGTACAGACAAGCACCGGGACCCTCTTGAGGAGACAGGGAAACTGGACAGCCGAGGCAAGAGGGCCGGCCAGAACCAGGGCTTCTCTTTCCCTTGGCCTCAGGTATCCAGCCAGCCAGCTGGAGGTACACATCTTACCCCTGCTGCTTGCCCAAGACCTGGCTTCCTTGACCTTGCTGACTGCTGTATGTTGTGGGAGTGACTTAAGATTCTGCCTAGACACTGCGGCCTATGGAGAAGGGGCTTAGTTCCTTGCTTTGTCACCTTTCAAGCCACCAACAGTTGTTAAGGCCTGAATGTTTATGAAATCCCTATGTTGAAGCCCTTGCTCCCTTTATGATGATATATGAACACGGGACCTTTGAGAGGGTATTAGGTTCACATGAGGTCATGAGGGTGGGCCCCCACCCCCACCCCCCAACTTTTGGCTCTCTGACACGGTGAGCTGGTAGGCAACTGCCCCAGCAAGGAAGAGGGACTCTCACTGGGGCCTAATAATATCAGTGCTCTGGTCTCAGAGGTGGGAAAGGCCACAACTGTGAGAAACAAGTTTCTCTTTGCCACGTGTTCTCTGGTAGGTTCTCATGGCAGCCCGAGCTGACTGAAAACTTGTCAACCAAGCAGCTAGGACTGGCCCCGGGGAGGCATGCCACTCAGCCTGTTATCTATTGGGCTGGGGTGGGTGCAAGGTCTCCTTATCCATTTTACCATTCATTTGCCAATATTCAGCTGCCATGTACCCTGTGCTCAGACCTGTGCTAAATGCTATACGGCTAACAGCAATGAGATGACCAGGACTGGCCTTTACCTCATGGGAATTCTACTGTAGTAGGGAGGTTCACCTATCAAGAACCATCCCACAAGTGAAGATTACAAATTGACCGAAACATAATAAAATAAAGAAACAAGGTGTTGTGAGTGCCAGCAACACCAGGTGCAAGGCCAGAGACGAACTCAGAGAGGGTCATATCTAAGCCTGGATCCTGAGAAAGAGGAGACAGCAGCCAAGTAACACTGGAGGAGTGACTTGTGGTTCAGGTAGATGTGAGCTGGGTCCCTGCCCCTGCGCCTGAGAACTTGTAACCCCTTTTTTCATGGCAGAGTCAGTCTCTCTGAGGTCCAGGTACCTGTTGCTTTTCATTTGTTTAACAAACTCTCTGCTGCAACCAGGCTTTTTCACTTTTTAGCCCCCAGACCATGTGTGTCACAGTCAATAGGAAGACTTGAGGAGTTGTAATCCTGGTTTGTACCATCCCAAAGACTGATTAGCAGGTCTGGATAGAGACTAAGAATTCACATTTTACCAATGCCCAAGTGGTTCTCATATTGCTTAAACTTGGAGAATTTCTTTACATATTACAGGTAGGTTGAAGATGGGTTGGTGGCAAAACCTGAGCTTATAAACTACTGCACTTGTTTAGGATCGTGAGTTAAATAGTGACTTTCCCACAAAAGCCTTCTCTATGCTGTGTCTGTCATTTGTCCAACATCGAGCTGTGGACAATGTAGTCTCCCTTAAGCTTGAAATTTCTAGTGTTTTTTTCTTAGACTGATCAGTTATACTGGTTTGCCCTGTACCCTCCCAATTTTAGCATCAGAAGTTTTGTCTTCTGGGTTACCTGTCAGTTCTGAGCAAACCAGGATGGTTGGTCACTAGTTTCTTAGAGAACTGCCCATCCGAATTTGCCTTGAAAAGGAGTAAGTCACTAAAAGTCTTTCCCATCTCCCTGCAGCCAAGTTGCCCTATTCCTACTAAAGTTACCTTGTTATCCATCTGGAAAGAGGCATGCAGAAGGCTTTTGCCTCCACAACCCCCCCCCCCCCCCAGCACACACTCTCTTGTCATTTTCTTTCTAGACAGATATTATGTCAAAAAAGAGCTCTGACAAGGCAGTAGGTCCCACAGCATAACCAAAATGCCTGATATAAAATCATCAATGCCTCAACCGAGACTAAGTCCTGTTCTTAGGAACTATCACAAAGAAACTATCAGCTGGCAGATTCATAGGGTAATAGAAAAGAAGACATACAGCATCACCATGACAACAAGCTTCCAAAGCCTCCAAAGGCCCCCAGCATCTGCTCCTTTCTATGTGAGGTTTCTCCAAACAAGCATTATTTCTTGTCCCTTGTTTTACTTTTCAATAAAGATGTTAATTTTATTTTTCCTTATTTGTGCTTAATGTTCCAGGAGCAATTTAGTTTCTCCTCTACTCTTCTAGCCCCGCCCTGTCTCCTAAACCTTTTACTCGCCTGTCTACCCATCCTCCTCATTCTTATTTCTCCTCTATTTTTCTCAGTCCTCACAATTTCCTGTCCCTCTTTCCCCCAGCAATATTTCTTTCTTATCCAAGAGATAAACCTCATCTTGGATGTTCCAGCAGCTGAAGCTCTAATGGCCTAGTAAGCATTTGTCTTTGCTCTAGGCATGCCTCAAGCCCCACATACTCTGTTCCAGCACTCCCCACCCCAGCCCCCGGGGCTGGTTAACACAGGGCAGTGAAATTATTTTAGTTCACCAGGCAAATGAGGGAAAAGAAGGACTCAGGGTTGAGAATAGTAATTATTATTATTTAGTGAGTGCTATGAGCCTGACTCGGGTTAGGCCCTTTATGTCTATTTTCAAATTTAATTTTCATGATGCCCCTAACAGCATAGGCATTACTTACCAACTCAATTAACAAATGGAGAAATAGACACTTAGGTTGATTAAGATATTATACGTTGCAGAGCAAAGAATTCAGGCAGTCTAGAACCAAAGTCTGCCCCTTTATGACTACTTTCAAAACAGGTTTCAGGAGGAATGTCTGCTCTGATTGAGTGAATGAGAATAGCGTCCAGGAAAACTAATTAGCATTATCTGAAGTGAATGTGGCCCTTAAAAGACCCTGGACAAAATATGCACACATGTCCTTCTGCTTAGGTCCACAGTAGTAATAGAAAGGAAAAGGAGGGAGTGGAAGTGTTCTCGCTGTGAGCTTCTCTATTCAGTCTTTCATCCAACACACATTTAGCCCAAATTTCCCATGAGTCAGGCTCTGCTTATTTTATTCAGAGGCCCCAGGTTGCTGGGGAGAAATTGTTGGTGCCAAGGGTCTCGCCCCTGAAGCCTAGCTCTCCCCTTGCCATTTCTGAGTTTGTTTCTTGGGATAATGATACTCAGGAATTTATAAAAATTATGTAAGCTATAGCTATGTAAGCTATGTAAATAGTGAATGTAATGCCTAACATTGAGGGGTCAAGTTTACAGACACAGACCACTCCTACATTGTAAAGTTCTACCTGAAATGAAAGGAGGGTGCTGAACTTTCCCAGAGATGAGGTAAGTCTGGAGGTTCTGGGCTCCTTTATGACTCCCTCAGGGTGGGCTCTCCCAAAACTGGGCAACCCAAGGATGCCCACAGCATGTATATTCTTGCCTCCTAGAAAGGGCAGTTCGTGCTTTCCAGATCACTCACTTCTTCTGGTCAAAGTTTTTTTGACCAGAAGTATATCAGCCTTCATAAAGCACAGCATTTGATTCTAAAACCAGACTAAAAGGGTCTCTGGAAAGAGCAAGATGCTGAGATGTTAATTATCAGTATACTGGAACAATGAATGCCCAAGGTTGCAAGGGAAGGTGATCCCACAGAAGAGAATTTAAATAAATGGTTTGAGTTGGGGGTAGTGAGTGCCAAAAAATTCTCTGAAATCCAGTCATTTCTGTTTTTTGTTTGCTCCTTTTTTTTTTTTTTATCCTTTTCTCTTTGTTCTCTCCCCAGCTATGTTTTACGGAGAATGAGTTACTGAGTAAACACTGGAGGAAGCAGCCTGCATAATTTAGCTGATCACAGCTTAATATAAAGGAACTCCTTTGACCTCACTGCTGCATGTTTACTGCAAAGTGACAACCTGAGAGGGCTGGATTGCCTGAGCCTGTGCTCCATCAGGAAGAGCCCATAGCTACAAGACACAGTGCATAGTATAGGTGTGCACATGCACATCTTGTGAGGAACGGAACAGGGGAAGTATAGAGTAGAATTCAAAGAAAAACAGAAATGTGACAGAACAGCTGGCTTGGGAGCCAAAGTTTCTAAGATCTAATCCAAGCCCTGGACCAAATCACTGGATCATCTTAAGCCCTTCATCTCACTCTTGTGGCTTCGACTGTGGACTTCAAGAGGAGAGATGTGATGTGATCTGTCTGGCCATTTCTAACTTGATGGCTTTTGACTAAGATTTTGAGGAGTATGGGGAATTCTAGTCTTTCTTCCTTTGTCCCATTCAAGATTCTCCTCTCAAAATTCAGTCTCTCCTCCCATTTCTCATAAAAACAGTATGTTCCAGAAATCAAATGAAAACCACAAAGTACTTCTAAATCACCTGAAAGGACATTAAAAGCTGCTAACATTTCTACTGATGGTAGAGTTGGGCCAAGCTATAGAGCAAGGTTGAAGAGAGTTGTTGGCAGGGGGAAGAAAGATGTGCAGCAAAGAATTGAGACTAGATTCCATTCTCCTTACAAGGCAACAGCAGGAGAAAGACACAAGGAGGATAAGGATTGCTTCTGGTCAAGATGGCAGCTGAGTAACAGCGCTGCACAATGTCTCATCGATCCACGTAAAAAGTCAAGAATTTAGTTAGAAAAAGTGTGTTTGGGATAGCTAGGAAAGAGAGGAGCATCCCCAACAACTGAAAGGAGGCCAGGGGGAGGCCAGAAATTCTGAAGGATCATCGAAAGCAGAGAAAAAAAAATCTCCGTGGCCCAGGCAGGTGCGGATGGAGGAAAGGTCACGGGGAACTGAACATCTGATGAAGCTGGGAGAGGATGGAGCACACAACAATGGAGAAGAAGCTGCGGTAAGAGAAAAACAGAAGGTGACCTACAAGATAAACCCATCAGGATAACTGCAGACTTCTCAATCCAAATTCTAAAAGCACGGAGATCATGGAACAATGTCATCCAAGCACTAAAAGAACATAAATGCCAACCAAGACGGCTATATCCAGCAAAATATTATCTTTTAATTTAAAGGGAGAACTTAAAACTTTCCATCACAGACAGTTTAAAGGAATTTGCAGCCACTGAGCCGGTATTGCAGAGAATACTTAAAGGAAACTTAGAAAGTGAAAGGGAGGCCAGCGACACCAATGACCCCAGAGGAAAAGTGACAACAGCTAGAGGAGAATGAGCTGAGAAAAAAATATGTTAGTAATCAGTGAAATATGAATAAGTTATGAAAGTTAAAAAATTCTGAAATAACTAAATTTGCCTTCATATCTGTCACTTTAAGTATATTTATGTGGTATAGATTTAAGTTCATTTAATGGAGCAATGTGATATAATTTCAACTTTGTTTTAGAGTAGCAATTCACTTATTAGGTCACTAATGAAAATTTATCCTAAGAAAACTGATTGATGTAAAGATAACCCTGTGAATGTACAAGTATGTACCTTCTAGTATTCAGCTAAGGCATTTGAAATTTAATTTTTTTTTCTTCTTTCCCAAATTTACTAGTCTTTTGAACTACATGCTTGTAGTTATTTTCTAATGTGAACTGGTGGGTAAGGCCAGGTTTAACAATAACAACAAAGATATAGCAAAATATAGAAAAAAAAACTTTTGGTAAATATCCCATTAAAGGGATTGGTTGGATTCAGAGATAAACCATCAAGATTTAACTACTGCAACCCATTCGAGGAATTGGAAGCTGAGTTAGAGTGGTGACCTAAGTGAAATGACTTAGGTGCGGAAGATTAATATGTTAAACACTGTATGATTTCTCTGACTTGGAAAACCCAGAACACAGACATTCTTTGGAACCATATGAAGTGATAGCCAGAGTTGGGGGAAGGGACAGGGAGGGTATGACAGGGTAGAAAATGGGAAGGGATTGTAAAATCCATATGATACATATGTGTACAAAACAACCAAAATAACTGTAAATACTATGTATTACATTTGTATATTAATAAAAATAGTGGGGGGAAATAAAGAACTTAGACCATTAGGAAAAAAGAAAAAACCTTGTTCATTTCATCAGTCAGGTGGCTGAAAGGGTCTGCTCAATGTTACAGAGAAAATGTCATCAGTAACTACAGTAAAGTTTAATTTGGAAAGAGGTATTGATTATGATGATCCATTGTCCTTTAATATTTTAAGAAAATCTTAAGATTCTAGTTTGTTCTCACCTGACTAAAACAGCCAATGGGAGCTTACCTGGTTTTCTCTCTTGACTTGATGGCCAATTTGTTTGGCCTTTAGGGAAAAGACCTATTCCTGGAATATAGGCTAAAGAAAGTACAGTTTCTTCCCATAAAAGCCTCTAGGGTGTCCTTTGATTCCAACAAAAGCAGGACACTCGTCCCTTCTCCATTTTTTTACTCACCTCCTGAGACCAGGGATATCTACATGTTAGAAATTAAGTAGAGGGGATAGAGGGAGTGGGAGGGCCAATGAAGGGAGGGGGAGGGATTGTAATGTTGATGTGATACATATGTGTGCAAAATCCTTAAGCTCACTGTAACCATTGTAGATCGGATATATATGCACAAACACACAGTAAAAAAATTGGGGGGAAAATAAATCAAGTCTTATTCTATAATCATTATTCTATATTTCTTATTATCTTGGGTTTTTTCATGAAGAGATCAACGTTTACCCTTTCTATGTATCAGAAGACTTCAGGTCAAGTCTAGAAGATGACAATATGAACTTGTTGGTTAGCAGAGATCTGAGTAGGTACAGAGTAGTAGAGCCTGAGACTGACTAGGGAGGTAGAAATAGGATCAATATGTAAATATCTACTGGCCACTAACAACAAAAAAGAAGACTACTATCATCCCTTCTCTAGTATCCCTCGATTTTCACCAACCTGTCAGGATGATACAGTTACGCTTTGGAAAGTGGAGGTGAGATGAGAGTGGAAGTACTGGATAGGAGGGACAGAAAACAAGGATACACAGTGTTTAAAGTGGACCTAAGAAGCACCAATAATAACATATCAGATTGAAAAGAAGAATTCAATGTGCTGAAATGTACTAAATAAGTGCTTTGTATCCCACCAACTGGGATCAAAGAATCTTTCCTACCTCTGATGACATTTTTTGACAATTTGAATACTCTCCAATGCCAGAAATTTCCTTATTAGTAATAGGGCCACCTTTTCTGTCTGCACAGTGGTAAGATAATTAGTCCCCCCAGGGCAAATGGGTAGGGAGGGTCCTTTGGGTTATTAGTTTACAATAGGCTCAGTCTCACCGCCCGTATTCAATCAGTACAATTAACATGAACTAACACCCTCCAGGTACCACTTACCAACTAGTCAGGGATTTGGTCTCTGTCTGAGGCTGATGTGACTTTCTCAACTGACTGCTGCTGGTTGCTGCAAGACTTTGAATGGAATTACAGCCTACTTTTTTGCCAGAATCTAAGCCACCAAAACAAAAAGTCACTTCAAATTTTCTCCCTTCAGTAGCTCAAGATGAGCTAAGCTCTCCTGCTCTCACTTCCAGTTTTCTCCTGGGTGCCTTTCTAAAGTGTTAAAATGTTCATTTTTGCTCATTGAATCTTCTAAATGGTCTTCTTCTACTCAATTCTACCATTTAAGAGACCTGATTCTGTACATGGGTAAGACCCAGTCTCCCAAGTGTTTTTGCTTAAAGTGATAAAATGAGTAGATTTCCTGGCACTGTGCTATTGTTTGCCTGAAAATGTCAAGACCTCAGCATCCTACTTGCCTCTGAAACTGGACCATAATTGAGGCTAGTTGCACCAGGTTTGCAGTTGTGAAATAGCACCTGCCTTTGACTCAGCAGTAGGCACACCGCTGTGGAAAGTGAAGGGATTATAGACCACGTGGGATGTAATGAATGACAGAAAGGCAATGTGAAGGTTACAGAAAGAAACTGACAATGGGCAGAGAAGTCAGAGTTCTCAAAGCAACACTAGGTGTCTGACTATGATGTTGCTGACAGCACAAGAATAGGTGGCAGCAAAAGCTGATGTGTATGACCTGCTGAGATATGGAGTCGCCTGTTGTCTGATTAGCATCACTGCTAACTTTTTGGAGTGTCTGTCATTGGTTAGAATTTGCTACTTTGGGCCATATGCAGAATAACTTCAAATGAAAATTAACCTCCTGTACAAAAAGTGGTTCAATTTGGCACCTTACCTAGGAGTTGCAATTGTTCTGGGTAAGTCACAGTGGCTAGACGGGCTTCATTAGTATAGTATATGTAGATGTCACAGTCACAAATCAAAAGGACTACTCGTCTCATTTCATTTTTTTTTTTTTTGGCCAGGCATACTCTTGGACATTAATTGCTAGTAGAGGAGACATCACCTTCAGATTATGAAGGAGTGTTCTCTATGAGTATTTATACACACAAATATATGTATACTCAGATTAAAAACCCTATAGGTGTGCAATGTTAGGCTAATGCACTGTTCATAATATTAAACTTATAATTCTTGGCACATAAAATTTGCAGTTATTATATCTATATTGTTGATACAGTAAATGCAAATTCAACTTTCTGTGTGATTCTAAGTGGTCACTAAGCAAACTTTTCCTTACAACCTAAAACACAAAAGAGGCTAGACAAAAAGATGGGTTCAAAGAAAGAAAGAAATAGACGGAGAAAAGGGCACAGAAAGAAAGAAAATCTCAAACAATTGGAGACCACTAGGAAGCTCCACAGCTAAGAGTGCTGATAGTCTCACCTAATTCTCTAGTCAGAAAGATGCTTATTAGCAGTTTCAGGTAAATATATATGCACCTCTGAGATAATCATGAGATAGAAGCATGAATTCTGCAGATTTAGATTACTAAAAGATCAGCTTCTTGGGAGGGGGTCTGGCAGGTGATAACCTATGTGATGTGACTAGCAGATTGTAGGGTAGATGGAAATAAAGCTCAGCACCAATTGTTGCAAAGTGCTATACTTTCCAGGTCATGTAATAAATGTCTTGCTCAAATGCAGTCAGAGGTACTCAGGCCATGAAGTTGACAACTCATGCAGATGCATTCTTTGAGGAGGAAAAATATAATAAACCCTCTAGAATATAAACTATATGACTGCACTGACTTCTGCTTAATTCACTATTATATCCCTGGCACCTAGAATATCTGGCATATGATTTTCACTTAATATATATTTGTTGAGTGCATGTATGAATCAGTGGAAATGAGATAGATCCCTCCCATATAGTAAACAGTTTTTCATTTTTCTAAATTCTGTTGTTTTTGTTTCACAGCATGGATTATCACAATCCTCAAGTGTGTGAAAGAAAATATTCATGAGCATAATCACAAGAAAAAAAAAACAACTGACCTTTGAGGGGAGGTATGACAATGGTTCTATCATCCATGAACAAGAGTTATGAGAGCCAAGAGACAAGGAACATTTATGCAAACTATGGAAACCTTAATGAAACTCTTCTGCACAGCTAGAGAATTGCTCTCAAGTGACTAATGGGATGAGTGGACGATTGTGAGGGTTCAGCAGGGGAGAAATAATGTGTACCTTGATGCTTGGAGACGCAGCAACCCTCGTCAAATCTCCCATACTCTGCTGTGCTCTGGACACTGGACAGAGAAGCTAGAGACAAAGGAAGGGATATTGCTCATTGGTGCTCTCCCGTGCTGATATCTGGTTTGTCTTTGAGGGCTGGAAGAGCTCAGTTAGCCTCCCTATAGATCTTCCCCCAACTTCAGTTAACCCAGGTTTGTCTATAAAATCCAAATCTGAAATATCTCATCTAAAAAAGAGAATCAAATCTTTGAAGCACTGGAAATGAACTGGTCAGTCTCTAAAAGTCAAGAGAGTGTTGAATAAGTCTAACACATATATGATTTTGTTCTTCCTTTCTACAGCTCAGTCTAGCACTGTGAACTTACCACCACTACGATCTCCCTCCCGCATTGCCTCACCACTTGTAGTCTAAAGAACTAAAGGGCTTCCTGTCTCTGCCAGCAATACTTCTGAGCACCAGAAATTGAGCCTCAGCTTTCAAGTACACTGTCACATCCAAGGAAGCTGAAAGTGACCCCGAAGTGAAAATTCACACACAGCAAAAACATTCACCCTTGCTCCTCAGAGATCCAACTGAAACACCCCAGTCATTGTCAGCAAATTTTTTTTTTTTTAAAAATGATTTATTTCAAACCACGTCCAACTTCTTACCCCAATGCTTCTGAAAAGGACCTACAGCTCCAGGAGTTTCCTCAGACTGAGGTCACAGCCTGTCTTCTGAGGTGCCCTTCAGTCCACTTTCTACTCCAGTAAGTTAGATAGGGAGTATAGGGCCCATACGATCTGTATGATTGGAGTTGTGTCCAAGAAATTATGCCAAATGATTCTCCAAATGTGTTTATCAAAATGCATCCCTAAAGCTGGGCAGAGGTGGTGCATGCATACTGTCCCAGCTACCTGGGAAGCTGAGCCAGGAATATTCCAATTTCCAGGCCAGCCTGGGCAAATTAGAGGGACCTTGTCTCAAAAAATAGAAAGAGTTGGGATGTAGTTCAGAGGCAGAGTACCTGCCTGGAATGTGTGAGACTCTGGGTTCAATCTCTAGTACTGTAAGAAAGAAATGCAGTCCTAGAAATTATTGAATTTACAAATAATTTCCATTCCAACCCAGATACATACGTTACACCTCTGACACAAAATTCAGGAAGCCTATTTGTCAGCAGGGTACAGTTGCAATTTTCCCTGCATAGGGCTGAAACATGATGGCCTCTTTGCTGGAATGAAACACTTATGAAAATGTGTTTAATTTATTTTTAGCAGCTCAGTAGTTTTTCTTGACAAAGTAATGTATTTAATCCTGAAAAAAACATGCTGCTTATTGTTTCTATACCACCTCCACACTGCAATGAATCTTGTTCTCAGACCAGGGAAACAGCCGACTGGCAAACAAAATGGGGTAACAGATTTTGGGACATGCAGATTCATATACACTACAATTTGATAATGAGAAGAGAAAACAGTTACAGAACAAGCTGATACACAGGAGAATAAGTTAGGATTGATAAGCAGCATGGACAGTGTGCTCTAGCAGCCATGGCAGGCAGAAATGGAATCAAGATCCCAGACAGGGCCTTGGTCCCTCCATGGAACAGTAAAAATGTAGCTAAGGCAAGTAAGGAGCCTCCCCGTCCCAGGGTTCTGGTTTCTTATAGGTGCTCTAAGGTAATTAGTAGCTTGCATTGTTCTACAATCTCTAACACAGGAGATGCCTGAAACTGTCCGAGCGAAAGTTTTATAAACGGCTCTAGTCCTTCACCCTTTCAAGACCCTCATTCAAGACCCCCCTCTTGATCTCTCCTCAAGAGCTTTACTTCCTCAATAAACCTCTTCTTGCTTTGAATCTTCTGTGAACTCAGACTGATTATTCTTAATCATATCAAGAGTTCCTGATGCCAGACATCAGGCAACAACAGTGGTAACAAAGCTGGACATTACACTGAACCCTTCTTACACCAAAAGATTCCAAGGTTAACTTCAAAGAGTATGTCCTTTTATTGATACAAAAATTCTTTGACTTGATATCTTTTTGGATGCTTGTCAATTCCTAATGGCAGCTTACCCAGTTATTGGTACCCTTTCCTCTTTTATTCACCCAAAGAGTCTGCTCCCAGCACCCTGGGAGAGGTGTGCCCCTGCATCACACCAACCAGACATTTGCTCATTGCTGTAGCTTCCCACTAGAAGGAATCTATCTATTCTCCCAAGAAGGTGGCCTGGTCATGCTTTTAGCACTCAGGGATTCTACGGGCACCCAGGAGGTGAGACCTGAGACAACAGAGCAGGCCCCGGGGCCTGTGCCTTCCATTAGCCAAGAATTCCAGATGACTGAGTATGAGGCCACAGGCTCAAGAGGCATGGGAGTAAAAACTGCTTTTTCATTTCTCTTTATCACTATAACCTCATGCTGGCTCTCTCTGTGTGTCAAACTTAATACTTTTTTTTTGAGACAGGGTTTCCCTCTGTAGCCCAGGATGCTTCTGAACCTACTATGTTGCCCAGGCTAGCCTTAGACTAATAGCAATCCTCCTGTCTCAGCTTCCCTAGTGCTGAGATTATAGCATGCATGGCGACTCTCGGCTTATGTGGTGCTGGGAAATTGAACTCAAGGTCTCGTGCTTGCTAGGCAAGTACTTTAACCACTGCGCTATTCCTCCAGCCCCAAACTTATCAATCTTTTTTGACAAAGATGCAGAGGCAGTGAGCTTGAGGTAGTGCCCAGGTACATGTTTTAACAAATACTCCTTAATTGCCTATAGTATGCTAGGGATTTGGAGGATAATGTGCTTCTACTCTCAGGGAGCTTCTGATATATAGTAGAGGAGAGGGCAAAGTAAGTTGACATATGTGGTAAGATGTGACTCTAGTGAGAAAGGAGTAGGAGAGAGTCCTGAGGAAATATACCAGCGGGTCTTCTAACCCAGATCTGCAAGTCAAGGATAGTTCAAAAAGTCTTTCTTGGCAAAATGCTCATAACTGGACAAACAGAATAGCCACTCTGGACAAATCAGTGAAATGAACAGAATGACCAGATCACAGGCTGTAGCCTGAGAGGACTTGGGAACGGTTGAGGCAGGGGAAGTAACATGGTCAAGTTGTCAGAGGGGTATTACTCAAGAGATACGGTGCCCCTCTTAGCACCCTAGCCTGGAGCTCTGTCCTGACAGAGTTAGCTCCTGCCCACAGAGCAGTGACTGTGATGCTTGAAGAAAACAAGGAGTAAGAGTGAGCAGGTGAAAGAACAGCTAAAGATGCTCCTAGGATGATTAGTATTTTGCTTTCATAAGCCATGTAGGTACTAGTTAAAGCTTATAATGTCTTAAGCCCTAATTCTAAAAGTTCAGCTCAGCTCACTCATCTGAAAGTTCAGTTCAGCTCACTCATCAATATTTCAGTGAACATTTTTAATATTTCTCTTCCTTTTCATTTATGCTCTGAAAATTCTTCTTTAGCATTAATACAGCCAAAAGGTAAATACTACACAAGTTCCATATGTTGATGCCTTGCTATTAATCCCTGTATATAGCCAACATGCCCCTGGAGGAGAGCTTTCAATCCTCACAAACCTTCCTCTAGCAAGGATAGGGAGGCTGAAGTCAGCTTATGGATTGATTGAGCCAACAAAGTGGCACTGATGCCTCCCATACCCCCAGACCACACCGAAGCTTCACAAAGCTCATGGGGGAATTTCCACATTAGAGCTGGATATCCTTGGCTTCTCACTGCTATAGTTTAGGAGAAAAGCATGAGAGACAGAAGATACTGGGGAGCTAGTGAGAGAAAACAGACATGGAGGGAAAGTGAGGAAGAAAAGAGGAAGAAAGACACAAAGTGCAACATGGAAAAGAAACAGGGAAGGAGGCTGAGACAGAAAGAAGATAGACATAGGGAAACTTCAGAGAGAGGAAGAGAAATAGAGGACGAGAAGAAAGAGAGAGAGGGAGGGAGGAAGAGACATGGAGCCTCAAAGCTGTTTAGATGATATAAGGGAAAGTCTGGGGGAAGAGTCAAGCAGGAGGAAATGGAGCTGCTAAAGCACCTGGATGCCATAAGCAAATGTGAAAAAAGCAAGGGAAGATACCAGCCCACTCCCTCTCCCTCTCGTCTCTAAGGCTGTGGCCACTAGGTCCCTGCTCCCCTACACCATGATTACACCGAAGCCTCAAAACCCTTGGTGCCCCAGCCTTGCTCTCCCTTCCCTCTCTCCAGGACAGAGACCCGTTCCCAAAAGCAGGGTTAAGGAAGGGGTGTTAAGGCATTGTAAGAGCTACACAGAGCACCAACCTCCCTGGAGTAGAGCTCAGGGAGGGAAGCAGGCAGGGGAAGGAACAACACACAGCTACAAGGATGAAAGAGGAAAGGGGCTGGCAGAAAAGTCACACAGGAATGCTTCCAAGTTCCTAGGTATTGTCCATCCTCTGTGCCTCCACCCAGACGGTGGGGGAAAGCTATCCCTACCCTCTGCACCATCCTTACCTCTTTTCGGACTTGAAGCTGTCAGCTTAAGAACACCCAGTAGAACTAACTAACCCTTCCAAGTCTTTTTCTTTTTTATGTAAAACATTAGAATTTTACTTTTGGCCTCAACTTGCCTCTAGGCTAAAAGGAAAGCTGGTGGTAGTGGTGGTGTGTGTGTGTGTGGGGGGGGGGCAGCAGGGCCGCCTACATGCACTCTACCGGTTGGGAGTGGGAGGCTGGACAGAATACCTCTGGCTCTCCCAAGCAGGAGCAGCAGCAGCCCAAGCTCCTCCCTGGCACAGGGATATGCTCTGAACCCCACTCCAGCTGCTGGAGACTGTGCCTTTAAATTGCTGCTTTCAGAGGGTGAATCTAGGGGGAGGTGGGAGGGAGGGAGGGAAACATCTTCCTACCGGTCTCCCTCCTCCCTCTCTCTAAGACTCTCCAGGGTTTGGAGAGTGATTGCTGCCCAGAGAGAATCTTTTCTGGCTCCCTGGCCAGCAGACTGAGGCCCTGCGCAGCCCAAGGCAAGCCCAAGCAGGAGCTGCTGGGGTTATGTGTGCATGATCATTTCCAGGGGAGTAGTTTTGGCCCCTGACTGGTAAAGACAGGGAAGAGAAGAAGAGGTAAAAGGAAAAAGAACGCAACTCCTAGCAAGGTCTTCTTGTGAGCTCCTCAGCTCAAGCTGGAGGAAGGTTCTGTACTTTCGGGGATCCCTGCAGGGATATCCCCTTTCACCTTGGCAGTCAGGCTGACAAAGGGCTCCAAGGTTCCCACGGAATGACAACTCTTGTTCCTGCAACCTTCTCCTTTCTTCTCCTCTGGATCCTGCCAGGGCAGGTCTTCCTCAGGTGAGGTGGTGGGTAGGGGTGTCAAAGGAGATGCATGCAAACACTGGAGGGGACAGTGGCAGCAGAGGGGTGGAGGCAGTGGGTGGGGGAACAGCAATGACAGCTGGCAGTTTCCTCTAAGTCTGCGTGAAGCCCATAGCGTGGACACACCATGAGAGGACACAGCCTCCCCCAATCAGCATCAAGGAACATACCTTCCATTAGAGGTATCAGGGCCCCAGCCCTGGTGGGAAGGCTTCTGCATGAGTGAGAGGTCTGGAACCTGGATAGGGGCTCAGCCCCCAAGTGCAGGCCATCTGTCCTGTAACCCAAACCTGTGTCCCTAGCAGCTGGGCCACATACTACTTAGATCC
Organism: Ctenodactylus gundi; assembly: GCA_004027205.1. NCBI lineage: Eukaryota > Metazoa > Chordata > Mammalia > Rodentia > Ctenodactylidae > Ctenodactylus > Ctenodactylus gundi. Next base: position 52,565 of record PVKB01006261.1, on the reverse strand, counting down.
CTAAAAACAAGAGCAGCATCTGTCAGCTGCCTGTTAGAGGCTTCAAGTAGCATGGGCTTTCCCCAAGACCACATTAGGATAGGGCCGGGCTGCCAAAGTCTTGGCCTTCTGCAATCACCCTCCTCTGCACACAGGGCTGCTCACTGTCACTTAAGGGACACTAAATGGTAATCATTTCCCAGTCTTTCAGGCAAGGGCTTCTTAGAGCTCCTTGTAAATATCCTCCTACTCATTATTCCTTTCTTGTTAGACCAAGAACCAGTTTAGGCTGATAGAGTGAGTGGAGCAGGAGGCTGAAGCTTGTGCTGAATTAACCTTAAGAGGAGTACCTTTCAAAGTAGAAGGAGTTAGTGCCATGGTAGTATCTCCCTCTTCTTAATCCAAAGAGTACCCCAGAACTGCCTGCCTCTGATGAACCATCTACCCCACTGCTTGCAGACATATTGGCCGGCTGGTAGGCAAGGATACAGAGTGGGACAGTAAACTTAGGAACAAAAAGCAGCTCAAAGAAAAATGGCAGAATGGCTGGAATTGACAGAATACTGAAGGGGGTACCCAGGTGGGCCTTGCTGGCACTCTTGGAGCAGAAGCTGCCTCAAGGGCCAAGCTCTGGAGGCAGCATTGCCACCTGAGCTTGGAGAATGGAGGCAGTTATAGGAGGATATGCTCAGAGAGTCTTGAGTTATTTATTGTATATATGAAAACTGAGGCTTAAAGAGGAGGAATGGACAGTCTAAAGTAACTCAGGTACTCAATAGCTGAATCAAAATTCTCCCCTCATCCCATCCTAGGGTCTTGCATGAGAAAGACTGTAAGCTGACAGATCATAGGTCTCATAGACCTCACAGGTCCTGCCAGTGTTTGAGACCTTCCAAGAACAAAAGGGAGGAATGAGTGATTGTACACAGTGACTCTATTCTCAGGTCCTGAAACAATGTAGACCCAGAACAGGGAACCACAATAGGAACTTTAGACAGATAAAGCCACAGTGGACAGTCTATCCCAGAGTCCTAGGGCTGGGACTTGTGGGAGAGGTGAACTGAAAGTGAGGCTGAAGACAATGAGGAGGTTCTGGTTTCTCCATGTTTGGGGCCATGTGGCCTCCCAGCAGGCAAGTGGCAGGTGGCCAGCAGCAGCAGCAGCAGCAGCAGCACCTGGGAAGCCTGGACATCCTGTGGTGAAACCACAGAATTCTGCTTGCTTCAGCACTGCTAACAGTCTCCTCTGATTTTCATAGCCTGCGTAGGCCACCTGCTCTCATTACTCCTGCTGGTGTCCAGAGTGGTCTCTGTCCCTAGGGTAAGGGCTTCCTCTTGCTTGCGCAACTCAAAGAAGTCATATTCAGGCTGCCACTGACCTTTTGCACTCTGGTTCCACTTCTGCGGATTCAACTAATTACAGATCAAAAAAAATTTTTTTAATTGCTAAATAGGGCACAGTAGTGCATGCTAATAAGTCCAGCTACTTGGGAGGCTGAGACAGGAGGATCACAAATTCTAGTCCAGCATAGGCAACTCAGTAAGACCTTGTCTCAAAATATAATTTTAAGAGTTGGAGATGTAGCTCAGCAGTAGAGCACTTGTCTAACATGCACAAGGCCTTGGATTCAATTCCCAAGATAAAACAAAAAATGCGTGTATGCTGAATATGTACAGATTTTCTCAATAATTGATCTCTAAATAATACAGTACAACTATCTGTATAACTTACATTATATTAGGTTTTATAAGCAATCCAGAAATTATTTAAGTACACAGAAAGATGTACATAGGTTATATGCAAATACTATCTCATTTTACATATGAGACTTGAGCATTCATGATTTTTTTTTGAGGTAGGGTCCTACTCTATAGTCCAGACTCAGTATGTAGCCCAGGCTGGCCTAGAGCTCATGGGAATCCTCCTGCTTCAGCCTCCCAAGTGCTGGGATTATAGGCTTATGCTACCAGGTCCAGCTATGATACAGTACTGAGGAGTCAAAGCTAGGGCCTTGCACTTCCAGGCCTAGTTAAGTGCTCTAATCACTGAACTATGCCCCTAACCTAAGCATCTGTGAATTTTGGTATCTGCAAAGGAGTCCTGGAATCAATCCCCCCAGAAATGACTGTAATAGGGTAATCAGAAAAGACTAGTTGGGTATGGTGGCACAGACTGGTAATCCCAGCACTCAGGAGGCTGAAACAGGAGGACTGCCATGAGTCCAAGGCCAGCCTGGGTTCATAGTGAGTTCAGGACCAGACTGGGCTACAGAACGAGATCCTGTCTCAAAAAAAAAAAAAGAAAACTGATGTAAAACTAAGTGAAATAAATTATGATTTAGTATAGTGCCTTTTATTGTTCTATCAATCACAAGCTGGTATAGTGGCTTACTGGGAAAGAGAAACCCACTGACTCAAAAACCAGGACCTGGGAGGACAACAGTCACAATGAAGCAGCATCTACCATACCATAAAACCAGAATAGCTGGTTATCATGCCTGGCACAGTAATGAAAGGATGATGGAGCAAGAGGCACCTGGCCTAGCCAGGAATCCAGTGTGGGCATGGCCCTGAATTCTGCCCCTTCCCTCAAAGCCTTTCTGAGCTTCTGGACCTTGGTCTGTTAGCTGGTAAGCTGGTATACAGGACAAGGGAAGGGGCTCTGCTGCTCTTAGAAGGAAACTGTCAGGAGGAGGCCAGGCCAAAGCACAGTGGCAATTATTTCAAACCAAGCTCTCAACAGGGAAAATTTGGAAGTTAATCTTCTCAGCACAAGTTCTCCCATGCCCACATGACCCTATTTCCTTATATAATTTAGTTCACCTGTCTACAATGACCACAACCATGAACTAAAATATATCTTAAAAGATGGTTTCCTGATACAAATGCCAGAAGCTAAGTCTCCCTCTTCAGAAGATAAGTCCTAGATCCTGAGCAGTCTCCAATGTAACCCAAACAAATAACACCAATTCTCAGGGATGCAATTCGTCTTTGAATTCTTTCCATTTTCGGCTAGGCCAGATGAGCAAATATTGCAGAGAGATGTCACTCTTCTTTGAATGCTTTCAAAGCACTTTAGTTGAACCCATGACTTTCACACTGAACTACAATCCCAGCTCCTCCTTTTTGAGACAAGGTCTTGTTAAGTCATAAAGTGGCCCGGGCGAGGCTTGCACCAGCCACACTCTTACCTCAGCTTTCCAGACTGGTAGGACTGCAGGCATGTACTACCATGCCAGTTCCTCACATCCACCTTAATGAGAAGTAAGAAGGAAAAGATCTAATCATGTGAAACCTCTTTTCTAGGATAACTGGTGAGCTGCCACATTGGTTTTTGGCTGTTTGGTTGTCCTCAGGTTGCACATTGGCACCCAGAAACCTGTTCTTTCTTATCCTCTGCCTGAAGGCGAGACCAGATAGAGGGAGATAGAGATTGGACTGGGAAGAATCTGTGATAAATGCAAAATACAACTGGCCCTGACTTCTTTGCCTTTCCCGTCTAGGGTGGCACTGGCAAAAGAGGATTCCAAATCTGGAACCAAGGGATCTCAGTCCATGTCCCCTTCTGATTTCCTAGACAAGCTTATGGGAAGAACATCTGGATATGATGCCAGGATACGGCCCAATTTTAAAGGTAAGAAACATTTATCTTTAAAAAAAAAAAAAACCTCCCTCCCTCATCATGTTTGGCGTCCTAGCCAGCTAGCACCTGCCACCTGTTCCAAAGGAGGCTGCTGGAGATTCAGGATTAGTTTTTATAGCTCCCTGTTGCCTATGGGCCTGTGTAGCTGGCACTGTCTTCTCCCAGCAGTGTACTGGCCTGAACTTCAGGAAGGGAGTCCTGGAACCCACTCCCAGACTCCCAGAATGTCCTGCCAATGGGCTGTGCTTTGCTACCCTTAGGCCCACCTGTGAATGTGACCTGCAACATCTTCATCAACAGTTTTGGCTCTGTCACCGAGACTACCATGGTAAGGAGTCTTCTCGTTCCCCTTTTCCATCCCAGTATGAATAAGGATAGCCCACAAGATAACAAGTATTTCCTCCCTCTTCTGCCTTCTTCCCGTTTCATGGTCATGGCTAAAGCCACAGTATATCTAATATTTACCCCTAGCCCCACATTTCCATTGCTAAGGACAGGCTAGCCTCAGGACCAGATGTCAAATAACTGTAGTAGCTTGATGCAGAGCATAGGCTCTGGAGTCAGAAAAAAAAAGGGTTCAAATTCTGTCTCTATCACCTAATAGCTATGTTAGGTAGATTTACTAAAATCTCTTTAGGTCCTAGTTTTTCATCTATAAAATGAAGATCATGACAGCACCAAGACACTGGTAAGAGATCTTAATGAGAGGATGTGCACAAAGAAAGCACTTAGCAGAGAGCCTGGCACACACTAGGTGCTCAAAGAGATGTCTTCTCCTTTCCCATTTTGACGTTATCAGCCCACGGTAAGCCCCTTCTCCAATGAAAAATACCTAGTGCTTCTATCATGTGCTCCCAGTATATCCCCCTCATGGCTTTCCTGTTCACGTAGGATTATTGAGCCCCTGGGAATCACATTACCTCTGATACGCCCATTTATATACACTCCCAGGACTACCGGGTGAATGTCTTCTTGAGGCAACAGTGGAATGATCCACGCCTGGCCTACCGAGAATATCCTGATGACTCGCTGGACCTCGATCCCTCTATGTTAGATTCTATCTGGAAGCCAGACCTTTTCTTTGCAAATGAGAAAGGAGCCAACTTCCATGAGGTGACCACAGACAACAAGTTACTGCGCATCTTCAAGAATGGGAATGTGCTCTACAGCATCAGGTACATCTGACAGCCAGCCAAGAGTGTGTATTTCACGAGGAAGTATCCAGATAGAGACTGAGGGTGGGAGGAGGGTCCCTTACGCAGTACTGGACTCTAGTAACCTGAGTCTCTTTTTTCTTATTGTCTTCACCAGACTGACCCTCATTTTGTCCTGCCCAATGGACCTAAAGAACTTCCCCATGGACATCCAGACCTGCACGATGCAGCTGGAAAGCTGTAAGTGTCTCTAAGTCACAGATCCAGGTCTAGAATAATAGCTAGTTAATTCCATCCCATGATCCTCCAGACAGCAGAAGGGGCACGCAGAGTGGCAGAGCCTTACCCAATTACATAGAGTCAATTTTCAGCACAGATGAATCTAGATGAAGAGCTCCCTCACACCAGGAAATGTGTTTCCAAACGTGTTTTTCTATCCCCATACTAAGCAGTTCCACAGGGCTGGGACATGAGAATCATCAGATGTGCATGTGTTAGTGGTGAGGTGGGATTTCAAGGGTTCCTTCTCTGCCCAAGTTTACGTTCTTTCTCATAGTGGCTGAGTAGTTTTCCCTGTAGTCCCCTTGAGTTAGGCCATTAAAGATGCCCATAAAAATGCCTAGTTGGGTAGGGTAGGGTTACTCTTTTAAATCCACTTCTTTCTGAATATTGGAAAGAGTGGAAAAGCCAGCCAAAGTCTCCTCAAGGCAGAGGTGTCAACCTGTATGGGCTGCCTAAAGTCCAGAGAAGCCAAAGGATGGTGAGGCTGGGGTATCACATATTTGCACCTCCATCCATCCCCACCTACTTGGAGAGATGGGACTGTGGGATTTGGAGACATATACAAGGTCCTCAGAGAAAAAGGCTTATAAGGCTCTTTCTAGCATATAACAACGCATAGAATGGATCCTGTGGTCAGCTCTTTAGAGCTCATAAAACTTTTTCACATACAGATTCCCATTATACTGGAAAACAGTTTCAAAAAGTAGTAGAGTAACTACTACCATTACCATTTTACAAAAGATCAAATGATAATTACACAGTGGCTTTGGGTAAAGGCCCTATACTGGATTTTTTGCTCTCTACACTGGATTCTTGTGCTTTGGTAATTCTGCTCCAATGTGTCCTGATATGTGTGAATGTGGTCTCACACGTGACACGAGCCTTCACGAACTTCTAGCTATCTGAAAGCTACTGGGCATGCATGCTTAGATATTAACTCTCCATTTGTCCCAATTCAAGGCTCTAGCTAGGAGTCTGTCATATTCACATTGTCCCATGCATGACTGGCAAAATATAAATAGCTCTCTCTTCCCTGAGGTAAAGAGGCAGAATCCCTGTTTCTGTGGCTGGCTGAGCTCTAGACATGTGGTTGGCACACATGTTTACTCCTCTGGGCTTGCAATATGGCAGAAGGTTCCCAGCTGGGGTCCTTGACATCTTTCCAACACTCTTGGCCTGTATTCTACATTTGCTAGAGTAATTTCTCTTTGGCTCTTTCTCAAGCTGGAGAACTAGGTAAAAGAGGAGTGTGGAATCTCCCCAGCTTATTCTCTTAGGATGGGAGCATGGGACAACTGAACAAGTACTCTCTTCGTGAAAATTTCCTTTTCCAAAATGAGCATGCAGTTCCTTAATCCAGGTCTTACTCGTGTCCTCTTCGTCGATTTTTGACTCCACCTCTGCCTCCACTAAATACCCACACTCTGCAGCTCTGCCATCTCTGTCACTTGTAGTTGGCTACACGATGAATGACCTCATTTTTGAATGGCTGGAAGATGCCCCTGCTGTCCAAGTGGCTGAGGGGCTGACGCTGCCCCAGTTTATCTTGCAAGATGAAAAGGATCTAGGCTACTGCACCAAGCACTACAACACAGGTAAGAAATAAAATTTTCACTGGCTTTCAGATACAAAAGTTCTCTAAATGTGAGGCAAGGGGACGAAGCAACTAATCCTTATTGAAGCCCCAATCTAGGTGAGATACACTGCTACATGCTTCCTATACCTTGTCTCGTACCTCATCATGGTCGTGATTATTATCAACATCATTTTTTCACAAAGACAGCACCAAGATTCTCAGAGGTTAATTGTCTAGATGATACAGCTATAAAAATAAATGGCAGATGCAGAATTAAAATCCAGATCCCAATTCCAAATGCCGTGCTCTTGTCCCTTTCACATGCTGCAGAAAAAAATAGGCCTGTAATAATGAATAAGTACTACTTTTCATGGGGCCAACTTTGTGTGTGAGGTTAGAAATCCATGCCTTAGAGCAGTCAATGACTGTGCTGAACTAGGAGTGAACAGGCCTGAGACCAGCACGAAGCTTACCACCTACATCTCCCACTGCCACCACCACAACCTAGCTCTTATCAATTCTTAGGCATGAAACATATGAAACACAGGCCAGCAAGTGGGGAGGAGCTGCATTTGCAGACTGAGTATCTGCCCTCTGCAATTTCCCTAAGAGTTGCTGCTGTTCCTTACTCTTTTTCCTAGAAATTTGGCTGTGAGGAGGTGGGACCCTAAGACAGAGGCAGTGGGCTAAAGACAGGAAGACCCCGAGTCTCTCCTATGGTGTGCTGATATACTTTGGGCACTTCCCAAAGTGCTTGTATGAGGATGTATACATATGGGCATGGAGACTGGGAAGAGGGACAGTTCACTGAATTTAGAAAAAGTAAGAGAAGCAGAAATTGGTATAAATTTATGGAGGGAATACTGACAACTTGCATGTAGCTCAGTGGTTTTCAAACTTTGATGTGCAATCTATTCATCTGGTGAGTCCATTAAAATACTGATTCCTAAGATCTACCTGTCAGAAATTCTGAGTACACATGCCAGGAATGATGTTCAGAAATCTGCATTCTGACAAGTATCCTGATGATTTGGATGCAGGTGGTCCAAGAAACATGGTACTTGGAGAAATTTTACGTCTAGAAGATAAATTTTGTCCCTACTTGCTTATCCAGAAAATCTACTCTTTGGAAGGTACAATACAAAAATATTTCAATATTTCAAACTGACCTCTGACCCTGAGAGGGTTCTTGGGTCACTGTTTATATTAGCGAAATCTTTAAGTATTCTAATTATTCACCAATAGGACAGAGATTAAGTAAATTACTTCCTCTGTCTGCTAGATATAACTGTATGTAGACTTTTTAAAGAATATGTGCAAGGTGCTCATATTGATATGGGAAAGTACAAATGAAAAACGGTGGAGCTGGAGGAAAAGCACAGCAGTTAGAGCGCTTGCCTAACAGTTGAAAGACCCTGAGTTTGATTCTCCAGAACCATGTAATACCTGGGTATGGTGGGGCACACCTGTAATCCCAGTACTTGGAGGGCTGAGGCAAGAGGATTGCTGTGAGTTTGAGGCCATCCTGGGCTACACAGTGAGCTCAGAATCAGCCTGGACTACAGAGCAAGACCCTGTCTAAAAAAAAAAAGAAAGAAAAAGAAAGTAAGATTTAAAGTTGTATACACAGAATGATTATATTGCAATGATTATAATAACAAAACAAAAATATACATTTGAAAATCTTGGAAGAAAGTACTCACTAGCACTAGATGTTCCAAAGTAGTATGGTATAAAAGATACGAGCAAACATTTTGGAGTCACATAGACCTGAGTTTGGATTGTGGTGGCACTGTTTACTAGCTGGGTATCTTGAGAGACATAATCTCTTCATGCCTCAATATCCACATCTGTAAAAAAAATACCATAATTTCACCTGCCTTACAGAGTTGTTGTAGGATTAGGTAAAGTATATAAAATCAGGGAACTCAGCAGGGGCTTGATAAATGTGAGCTTATGAATATCGTTACATCCTCTGTACTCAGTTTCTCTATATTAAACAACTGTCAATTTTATAATTAAAACTAAAGCTGCTAGGACCAAAAAAAGGAAGGAAGGAAGAAAAAGACAATGTGTATACTTAGAAAGTTATGTCACAGCAAAAAACCAATGGTAATGTGAGCTAGAGTGAATGTATACAAGAGTAGCAGGTCACAGTATCATACAGCATGTCAAACCCTTAATATATCATTGATAAAATCCGCAGTCTTGAAAAGTCAAGTAGACCTGATAACAATAAGCCTAGCCCAGAATAATATAACAATACACAGTTGGCTCTCCATGTTCGCAGATTCTGCATCCAAAGAATCAATCAACTACAAATCAAAAACATTCATAAAATATGTGCATCTGCGCTGAACATACGCAGACTTTTTCCCTGTACTATTCTTCTTTTGATTTGTCTGTAAATAGGGTCTCATTTGTTATGTAGTTCAGGCTGCCCTTAAACTCCTGATCTTCCTGCCTCTGTCTCCCGACTGCCGAGGTTACAGGCATGCACCACCATACTCCACTGTCATTATGCCTTAAATAATTTAACAATTTATATAGCACTTAGATTGTGTTAGGTATTTTAAGTAATATGCAGATGACTTAAAATATACAGGAGGATACACATAGGTTATATGCAAACACTGTCCCATTTCATGTAAGAGATTTTAGCATCCAGATCTGGTATATGCAGAAAGGTTCTGGAACCAATCCTCCACATGTTGACTGTACATACACTCTCCTTTTTGCCTGGGTGTTTGTAAGCATCTTCTTCAGAGAGAAGCTGCGAGTGACTGCATTATTAGCCTTGGAGTCATGGGAAGCAGGATAAAGTGAGGATCACTGGCAGAGTGGACAGAGTACTGGTACATGCCTGAGACTAATGCATTTTTTGTAGGTGGAATAGAATGCTACTGTCTACTACTATATGGAACCCACTGCCCACTGTCCAGAGCTATTTATTGTTGGGAATTAGTTTCAGATGTTTGCTATCTAGCTCCTCTCATTTGCTTAGGCCATAGGTGGCTTGTACCATCGCACCGTTGCTAAAAAGCTTCTGGGGTACTAGCAAGAGCAAGCAAAGAGGCACAGATCTGAGTGGAGTCTAACCGTTTTGTTGATAATATAACAATACTAACAGCTACCTATGTACTCAATACTTCAAATAATTACCTCACTTAGTTTTTCCAAGAGCCCAATGATAGAACTGGAAAAGCCCTTATGGATGCTTTGAGAGCTTTCTTAGTACACATATCAGCACTACCTGAGGCAATTTTGAAAAGTTCCTTCACTGGCTCAGCTGAGGTGCCTAGAGGCAGAAAGGGCTGCCTTGATCCTGCACCCTCAAGCTCAGCTGCATGATGGGGACCTGTAGTCTGATACGTCACCTCTTTCATTGCAGGAAAATTCACCTGCATCGAGGTAAAGTTTCACCTGGAACGGCAAATGGGCTACTATCTGATTCAGATGTACATCCCTAGTCTACTCATCGTCATCCTGTCCTGGGTCTCCTTCTGGATCAACATGGATGCTGCCCCTGCCCGTGTAGGCCTTGGCATCACCACTGTGCTCACCATGACAACTCAGAGCTCTGGTTCCCGGGCCTCTTTGCCTAAGGTGAAGAGACATGCAAGGGAACCTGCTTACCATTGAGCTCCCCATTTCCCACTCACCCCATGTTCCCTCTTGCTCCTTATCTACCTTGAATTTAAAATTGAGAAGAGTGACTGGGCAAGAGAAGGTGTCTGACATTCTCTCCTCCCACACAACATACTGCTGGTAATATTGCTAGCAATATGGAGGCAAGGACAAGGAAACTGTGTGGCTAGAAAATTAGTAGATACAGTGCCTTACTCACCTTGAATTTCACTGGGAAATATAAGCATGTTCAACATCAAAAGACTCTTATCAAGTAGAAAAATCCCATTCCCTCATGGCAGATTAAAATACAGCCCAGAGAGGTAAAATGACCTTCAAGGTTATGTCCCACCAAAAATAACTAAAGGAATGTCAGGATTTTGAACTAGCTTCTGTCCTCTTGCCATGTCAGACATAAATACTATGACAAAGCAGTTTAGATACTGTATTTATTCTTTGGGGATACAAAAGATTTGAGGTAGCAAATAGCAATTAAAGGCAATAGTCTCTGGTCATCTGGGGCCTAGTGATGTTTTGATTACACAGAAATATTTGTGCTGATGAATTGGGAACAGTTTTCCCTACCTCATATCTGCATGTAGGAAATTTAGAGGTCACCTCAAAGTCTTTACAGTCAGCAAAGCTCTGAGCAAATCAGAGTGAGGCCATTCTTTCATTCATTCATTCATTCAATAAATATATATTGAGTATGAACTATGTACCAGGCACTCTACTGTAATGGAGGAATAATGGGAAGAAAAATAGCACAGTTCCTTGTGGATCTTGGAATGAACATACTTTTATTTGCTCTCATTAGTTGATAAATAGGCCCTATGATTTCCCATCTTTCAGCGTTTGTTCCCCATAAGACTTTTTACTAGGGACTTAAGCTGGGAGTAATATGGGCACCCATGGTAAATCAATGAATTTTCCATATAGGGGGAGTAGTGGTTAAATGGAGGAGACTCAGTCAGGCATATTTAGCTTTAAATCTCAGTGTCATCATTTAGTAAGAATGGACCTTAACCTTAACCTTAGCCTTTACATTGCCTTGCCTGTACCATGGGAATAAGACTGCTAAATTTCCTATAGGGTTAATGTGGAAAATAATCAATGTATCAATATACAGGACATTTGACACATAATAATTGCTAAATAAATGTTAGCTATTATAAAATAATGACCAGATGTCAGAATTAAAATAAGTGAGTGATACATACAAGTATTGTTCCCAATTATTTTTGATTTGTTAGCAAACCTCTGAAACATTCCAAAGCCCTATAAGGAGAAATAGGGGCAAAGATCAGGTCAGGTTCAAATAGCTAAGGAGAAGCTGTCAGGGATCACTTCCTATAAATATGTTTCCTAGGCAGATGGTGATACGGACAAGATGCTGAGAAGGCAGGCTGGACCTAGGCAAAGGCCCCAGCTCTACAGTGGGCTGTGATGGCTGAGTTATGGTAGAGGCCTTATATGGAGACCAGAGGCAGAAAAGTAGTTCCACACTAAGAACCCTGTCCTAATTTACTGCCATTGCCATGCAAGGAGATTCTTCCAATGCAGAGCGATACTATAATTTATGCCTCCTTCTTGCCAAGAGAACTTCCTTTTCTGGTCCTCTCCTTTGAGCACAATCCATCTGCTCTCAGGAATCATTTTCCTCATTTTGAAAAAAAAAATGGACTTTGTCGATAGGTTGTTTGCAAAACTTGGTGTCTTCTAATCAGATTTTAATGACTTTTTATGGCCTCATCGGCCAATAGGCAAAATATCCATGTATGCACTCTGGACAGCCTCATTAGCTAGCCCCAAACAGCAAGGGCTATATGTAAGTCTCAGAGCTCTGCTCATTCAAATTTGTGCAACATTAGGTTTGGTGGGAGCTCTAAGAAAAGACAGGAGCAGGCCAGGGGCTTCAGAAAGCCACATCAACTCCATCCCAAATACAACTTGTGTCCAGGATGAGAGTGACAGAGGCTTGTTTCATAAAGAACAGAACTGGCTGAACATTCCCCTATGCTCCCAGAAAATCAGTCTTTCTTTGCCCTTATAAAGAACCTCAAAGGCACTAACAACCTTCTCTTTGTCAATCTCTTGATCTCTACAACCTCAGGCAGCTCAGAGCAAAATGGGAGAGCTACATGGAAGTTTCTGCCAGAGACTGTCAGATTAGACCTACAGTTGCAGGAGGAAAGAAAGACCTAATGCTCTCTAGATGATTTAATTTAAATGGTTCTTAGCTCTTCAACAGGTAGTGGCAAGGAGGGCAGAGGGAACAGATAAACACCAGCAGTGACAAGTGCATTGCTAAACTATCTATCCACTAATTCACTCAAAAAAATACCTACTGTGTCCCAGACACTCAGCTTGGCATTGGCAACAGAACAATGAACAACAAAGAAATAATCTCTGCTACAAAAGAATTTAAAGGCTAGTGGAGAGTGGCCAGGTAGATAATGGGTGCTAAAGTTACAGATGACCTGGGTGCATATAAAGAGGGCAACCAATATAGATTGGGGTGATCAGGGAAGGCTTTCCCAGACGATATAGTAGAAGGACAAATGAAAGTTACCCAAGTAAAGAAGAGAAATAGGGAGGGAGATTAGATCTTTGGAAAGCTACTGAAATAGCTGGTCATGACAGGGTCATAGATTACAACGGGCATGATGAGGCCATGAACATAGGCCAAAGCTAGATGTCATAGTAAATAAAAGACAGACTGTGTACCAGAGAACTACTGAAGGGTTGTGAGCCAGGGAGTGATTATGATCAGATTTCCATTTTGAAAACAAAACTCATGGCCGATATTTGGAGAACAGACTGAAAGTGGCAAGGATAAATGATGGGGGCCCATTTAGAAAACTTATAGTCCTTCAAAGAAAGTAAGAAACTGAGTGGATGGATTCCTGAGATTTAAAAAAAAAATGTCTTATTGACACACTCATCATTAACAAGACCTTCTTCCTGGTACTTAAAGTGCCCTTACTTATGATTGTTCAAAGTCCTTCATAACCCTCTCTTGTCATTAACTCATCATTGATCTTCATAGCTGGTATTTTACATCTATGGGAGCATAGTGTGACTGGGAAACAGGGCATGGAACAGACACCTTCTTAATAGGTCTTAAAGTAGAGACATCAAGGGATGCCTAATCAAAACTGCCTCGTAACCCACCACCATCCTTTCAGCAGAATTGCTCTAAAAGAAGTAGAGCAAGAATTCTCAATCTTATCATTATCACCACTTGGGGTGGATAATTTGTGTGTCTGTGCATGTGCATGTGCATGCTGGGGGGTGCTTTGAATTGGAGGATATAGAAGCATCACTGTTTTGTACTCATTACATGCCAGTAGCCAAGACTACCCCTCAAAATTTCTCTAAACAATGCCAAATGATGTCCCTGAAAGTGGAGCAAAGTTTTTCCCTGATAAGTATCATAAGGTAGCTGAGTGGTACAGTGCTTGCCTAATACTGTGAGGCCCTATGTTTGATCTGCAGCACTGGAATAAAAATAAATAAATAAAAAAAATAAAAACAAAAAAAAACAAGAAATAAACAAAAAACTAAGGCAAAAAATTTATCCAGTGAAACTTTCTCCTTACCCAGGACCTGCTGCATCATCCCCATCCAACACGACAGAAGTCATGTATCATGTATGAATCCTATCCTTGCTAGGGAGTCTTATGGAGTAAGCTCAAAAACTATGTTGGAAGTCAAAGGTGAAAGGATCCCATAAACCTGGGCTCTGTTACTCCTTCCTGTCCCATCCAGCTGCAAGCCCACTCCAAGAAAGGTCAGTTTTCAATCTTCACAAGGGAAGTGGAAAAAGAAAAGTACTTAATGGCTACCAAGGCAGGCAGTGACACGAGAGCACTAGGGACAGGATAGGGCATGCCAGCAGTGCCTCATGATTAGTTAAGTATCCTGATGCTCAGTGTGTAGTGCTCCCACAGTACCCTCCTCCATTCTCCCCTACAGAGATACAGATGAGATCACAGTCAATGCTAAGCTCTACCTCCTCAGCAGGCACTCTCACAAAGAGCAGTAGGAAAAACCACTGAATCAAGGGAAGACAGAGACAAAGGAAGGAGCTCCTTGTTTGCCAGTGAAGCTGCACCCTAGGAAAATGGCAAAGCCACTGGATTGAGAGCCCAGAACTTCCAAGTTCTAGTGACACTTCACTGGGTAATCTTTGCTAAGTTCCTTTCTTTCTGAGTCTTAAGTGTTATGTATCTCACATGGAAATCTTGAACCTTGCCCGATCAATACCATGGCTGTGAGGACCCAAAGGGGTAACAGAGAGCACACAAAATCAGTGCTCATCATCACTGTTATTGAAATTTTTTAAAATTCAGAATAAAAGCACAAAAAGAGTTATAAGAAGCACAAGGAGAAGCACAAATGCAAAATAAATAGAAAGAAAAAGAGAGAAAGAAAGGGGAGAGAGAGAGAGATAATGGAGGAAAGGCAGATAAAAGTAGAAGGTGGAGCATACAGAAAGGTGAAGGAGGATGGGTAGCCTGACCTTTTTCATATGGGTCCTCAGACACTGGGACATATCGTGGAAAGCTTCTTTAAAAAAACACAAACTGGGGCTGGAAGAATAGCACAACTGGCAGAGCACTTGCCTAGCAAGCACAAGGCCCTGAGTTAGATTCCTCAGCACCACGAGAACTGGAGGTGGTGGTACACGTTTGTAATCTCAGCACTCAGGAGGCTGAAGCAGGAGGATTGCTATGAGTTTAAGGCCAACCTGGGCTACATGGTAAGTTTGGGCCCGGCCTGGACTATAGATCAAGCGAGACCCTGTCTCAGAAAAAGAAAGAAAGAAAGAAGGAAGGAAGGAAGGAAGGAAGGAAGGAAGGAAGGAAAGAAAAAAAGAAAAGAAAAACCTCAGGATAAAACTTAAAAACAGCAAGCAATTGGTATAGGTTAGATATCTACTGGAATGGCCATGCAAGAACACCAAGAAGGCTGACTTCTCTATTCGTGGCTATTGTAGGTGTCCTACGTGAAGGCAATCGACATCTGGATGGCTGTGTGCTTGCTGTTTGTGTTCGCTGCCCTGTTGGAGTACGCTGCTGTCAATTTTGTCTCTCGCCAGCATAAGGAATTCATGCGACTTCGAAGAAGGCAAAGGCGTCAACGCATAGTGAGTATAACCAGGGAGAGGCCCACTTCCTTTTTCCTTTGGACTCCTTCCTCTCTGCTACTTACTGCTCCCACAAACCAAGACTCAACCCAGGGCTGCAAGGACTGCACAGGTAATTAAAACCTCCAAATTCCAGTTACAGGCAGGTGACAGTTATTTAAGTACTTTCACCTCTTTGATTCTATTACTTTATTTTTTCCAAGGGGAAATTAACCCTTAAAAGGTAGTATGGGGGTAGAGGAATAGTTCAGCAGTCAAAGCACTTCCTAGCAAGTGCAAGGCCCTGGGTTTGCTTCCCTAGCATCACATAGCATGAGTATTGTGGTGCATGCCTATAATCCTAGCAATCAGGAGGCTGAGGTAGGAGGACTGCTGTGAATTTGAGGCCAGCCGGGACTCCATAGTGAGTTCAGGACCAGCCTGGACTACAGAATAAGACCTTGTTTTAAAAGAAAAAAAAAAGGTGGAATAATAAGAGTGACTAAGAGTCCAGATCATGGCATATGGTAAGCACTAAAAATATATTAGCCAGTATTAGACTCTTTTTAAATTAGTTTATATTACATTGCTTTGAGTAGCAGTTATGGCTGTTCCTGGCTATTTTCACACTCAGAAGGTAGACACCTGAGGCTGCCCTATACTATTTGGTGGTTAAAAATCTGACAATAGGGTGCATTTGTAGAGAAACATTCTAAGAGGATTCCAATAACTAAGATGAAATTGAAAGACCACTACTTGCCTCTTCTGCTTGTTGGATTTCTTCTTGATCTTCTTTGGACATATCAAAGTTGTTGGGCTTGAGCTGTTGTTCTCCCTTGCTCGTCTGTTAACCCCATTTCTCCTCCAGTACATTGAGTACCTGGGGAAATTTAAGGGCAAACTTGTTGTCATGACAACAAAGGCAGTTTACCCTCAATTGCCCAGACAATAGGTGCTAGGTAAGTTGTCATGACAACAGAGTTGTCTGGGCTACTCTCACAGAAGCAAGCTCCAATTACAAGCAAAGCAGGTAGCCTTTACTCAGCTAGATACTGGTTGCTTAATCTTCAGAAATATCTCTCATCTGTCTTAAGCTCTGACTCGATGTTTCCTTTCTAACCCAGAGGTTTTAAAACCAAAGGTACAAGTACATAATGACCTCTGAGGGACAAAAATCCACTGTTAGAATCCTGGTTCTAGAGGCTGGGATGTAGCTCAGTGGCAGATCACTTGCCTAACATGTATATAGGCCCTGCATTTAATCCACAGTACCACGGGAAAAAAATCCTGGCTCTAGCCTATCTGAGCCACTCTGGGACAAGGACTCTTCCTTCTCCCTAACAACTAAGCTTCCAGCTCAACTGTTCCTGGAGAACCCCTACCCATAAGTCCACACTAATAATATCTCACAAACTGTCTACGGTTTCACGTGTCTTACAAAGGTCCCATGCTGCAGAGGACAGGGCTCCTGTCTCACGTAGGGACCTACTTAATTTATCAATTCTTGTCTTGTTTTAGTTCTATAGCTGGGCCCTAGGTGGCACACCCTCTAGTGGACTGATCCATGACTGCATTTCCTTGAGTGGGACTCACACTTTAAGAGATCTAAAAGTCTTCCCTATCCCATATGGGACGTTTGATTTCTTTCTTTCTTTCTTTCTTTCTTTCTTTCTTTCTTTCTTTCTTTTTTTTGTGGTACTGAGGGTTGAACCCAGGGCCTTTGCACTGAGCTACATCCCCATTTTTATTTTTTATTTTGAGAAAGGGTCTCACTAAGTTGCCCAGGCTGGGCTAGAAGTTACTTGCAGTGTTCCTGCCTCAACTGAGTTTGAAAAACAGTAACGTACGTACACACACACACACGCGCGCGCGCGCGTGCGCGCATGTATCTATAAAACTGTCTTCTCAGCTGGTCTATTAAGACTCAGAGGGAAAGGTGAAGCTCTTTTTCATCACCTCTGATGGTCCCAGCACCAGGCTCAAAATACAACAGCCACATACTCAGCCTACCAACTTCTGTGGACTGATTAGCAGGGGCTCTGTTACACTGGGCAGAGAGAAAGCCTTGCCATTATTAGCAGAATAACTTGAGAAATAATACTACTACATCTTCCCAGTGGCTTGGTCCCATAACTCTGTTCACCCCTGTCCATCTCCACCCAGCTCCTTCCCTCCTTTCTAATCTCTTTTATTTCTGTCTCTCACTTCTACACTTGCCACTCTTTCTCCTATGATACCATATCTCCCTCCATAACTTGGTTTCAGACCTTCTTCTCCTACCAGCTTCTCTGCCCTCTGACCCTACAAGTAATTGGAAAAAAAAAGAAGTTCCACTTCTTAGTGGAAATCATAAAGATGTATTTAGGGCTTCACTGTCACTTCTCAACACGCGTGCACACACACTCTCTCTCTCTCTCTCTCTCTCTCTCTCTCTCTCTCTCTCCCCTCAGAATTAAATAGATGCTAGCAAAATCTAGGATCCCTATCCTTGGATTTCAGGCCACCCATTCTTGCTCCCTCAACCACAAAAGATTCATGTTAAAATAATTTATAAAGAGGCCTAGAGAACTGTACTATATTGGCCATATTTTCTCTCATATATGAAATGGCTTTTTCCAGCCTGGGAAACATTTCCAAATAATTCCCTTTGGATTTACTCTGATAAGAGGAAATGGGAAATAATTGGATATAGAGAAACAGAACTAATACTTACCCAGCAGGGGAGATACCATGATCACAAAGTATAAGGTTCATCGATTCCAATCTGGATGTGCCGACCACTGCAATTTCCCCAAATTTTGGAAACCTGACTGCGAAATTTGTGGTATTGGGAACTATGTTCACATTCTCCCCTGAAGAAAAAAAGAGACAGGTTATCAGCTGAATCCCATTTTCTCCCTCACAGTTTTTTTTTCAAACATATACATTCTATACTTGTATCCTTTAGCTGAAGGACTGGTGAGCAGTGAGGAAAAGTCTGTGGTCTAAGGGGAACCTGACCTGGGAAGAAAGAGGGACAATCGTTTTTCTGAACTCTCTCATCTTTCAATTCCCTGGGAGATGTTTTCTTTATTTCTGATGAGTATCTCTCGAATGGGGCCAGCAAACTCACCCCATGCCCAGTGTAAGAGAAGTATAAAAATGAATTACAGTACACATGTGAAGTGAGTCAAGACACTAGTGAAAGAGGTTCTGAGAGTAACTTTAAGCAGAGAGCTAAGGTTGCCACACAACAACTCAGGTTCAAAGGATAACCACAATAGTCAATTGTCTCTAACCTGCAAGCATATGACTCTCTCTATAAAAACCCTAACACATAAAACAAATTGGGAAGCAAAGCTCCCTGGTGAGCAAACTTAAGATTCTTTCCTACTCCAAAAGGGCTATTCCTTTTCTAGAGGCCAAAGGACATCAGGCACTGTGTGGAGTGGGGCAGGAAGTAATTTTTTACCTGCCAAGTGTTTCAAAACTCAGTAAGATTCTCTTCTGAGGATACTCTTTGGTTTGAGGCAACGAGAGATAACCTGCTTCATAAGAACAAAGTTATTCCCTTTCCTATATTCTGAAGCATGTGACTCACCAGTCCATTCACTCATTCACAGATAACTACCGAGTACCTACAAGATTTCAGGCACAGTGCCAGGCACTGCATATACAGCAGTGAACAAGACAAATGTCCAGGGTCATACTACAAGACTATAAGCAACAGAAAAAGGGATAGAATGTGCTGGTAAAACTCTGGCCTGAATTTGTCTGCTCCTGGTGCCCACTAACAGGCCTACGCTCACGACAGGTCAACTTCTGGTGATATAATAATCAAAGATTACGAAGACTACCACACCAATGTCTTATCTATGAAGCAATTCTTTAATGTGCTGCCATTGCTCTAGAGGTCACATTATACATGTCATGATGCACAGTGTTCAAAAATATCATATCCATACAATACACATCCATCTTGTTCTTAAAATTTTTAGTAACTATCTAAGGTAGCTATAGGATTTGCCTTGAAACTCTTGGTTTGCTTTGGACTTCCTCAGTTTTTACACTTAGAGACTCAGAGACCCCCTCAGTTCTATGCAAATCAACACAGTAACTGACATCATTTCATAAGGGGGCATTTCATTTTCTTAAGATGACTGAAGCATTCATTTCAAAACTCTGAATACTCTAAAAAATCATAAGCATCTCTGGAGGATGTATTTCTTGACTCTACTCCTTAGAAGTAGATAAAATTCAGCTTGCATGGGTCTTAAATAAGAACAACTTCTAAATGAAGACCCAAGACTCCTGCATAAAGAAAATCTATTGATTATTCAGAGGCTTAAATTCATTCTCTTTCCCTCTCTCCAGGCAGACACACAGACAGACAGAGATTGTTTTCCTCTTTTTGGTGGAATAGATGATTGGACCTAGGACCTTTGCACTGTGCTATTGTACATTCCCAACTCTTTTTATCTTGAGAGAGGGTCTGGCTAAGTTGTCTAAATTGGGTTCAAACTTGCCTCAGCCTCCCCCAAGTGCTGGGATTACAAGCATGTGCTATCATGTTCAAATTCCATCTCTTTTATCTCTTTCTGTCCTCATTTTCCGGCTTCTAGCTGTGTTACAGCTGCTTAAATTTCTCAGGTGACTTCTGGGTAAACAGTTTTTGTACTCTACCACATTACTTAGTGTTTATATAAAAATTTACTCCCTTGGTGTAATGTGCTTATCGTAATTCATGTATTGTACTTGAATAGAATATTCATTAGGTAATAAATGTCCTGAATCCCTTTGTCAAATCTGCTATCTGTAGACAAGTATACATATCTGTATAGAATGATCAGCTTTACTCTACTTTTGATAATTCATTAAGATTATTTAACATTTTTGGAATTTCCAGCATTTAGTTAATTTTTATGAAGACACTATACATAAGGAGAATGAATTCTGAAGATTTTTTAATTCACTAAAGTTAATTTCACCAAATCTAAGCATCTCAGCTTTACTGCTTGATGATTTTGTTGTTCTGTTTATTACCAGTCAAAGAAAACTTGACATTGACGTTGAAGTGCCCTCTCATGGTGTCTGGGATATAGCTAGGTTTAAGAGAGCTCTAAAGGATGTTTGCATTTTTAAAAGGCAACTCAGAATCTATCATAACATATACCATACATTACCACATACAGGTGCTTAGCATACAACTATCTCATGAGTAGTTCTGTGGCCACTTATCTGTATTGCAGCACCCATAAGAAACTTATGTGTGGCCTTCTCTTTACCACCCTGCCTTAGAACTCTGACCTCAAATTTTGCCTTTTCTCCCATGTAATTTCAGGAGGAAGACATCATTCGAGAAAGCCGTTTCTATTTCCGTGGTTATGGCCTTGGCCACTGTCTGCAGGCAAGGGATGGAGGTCCAATGGAAGGTTCTAGTATTTATAGCCCTCAACCTCCAGCCCCTCTTCTAAAAGAAGGAGAAACCATGCGGAAACTCTACGTGGACCGAGCCAAGAGAATTGACACCATTTCCCGAGCTGTTTTCCCTTTTACTTTTCTCATCTTTAATATCTTCTACTGGGTTGTCTATAAAGTATTACGGTCAGAAGATATCCACCAGGCACTGTGAACAGGGTAGAGGCTAAGAGTCCAGCTACCGGCTTCCAGCTTTTTCCTGGGTGGACCTTTCCCTCCATTAGGTCCCATTATGGACTTAGTTCCTTCCCAACATCCCATCAGATGTTCAACTATTAGTCTCAAACTACGCTGCATGGTGCCGATGGTGTCCATACCTACAAGATAACTCATCTTCCCGAACCTAGATTTTTTTTTTTTTCTATACCTTCTCATGAGACTAAAGTTGGGTCATGTTCCTGGGGCCAGAATAATTTTCTGCCCTTTCCAGTGGCCCTCTGTTTTCTACTACTCCCGTGGAGAATATTTAGACCACTGCTATTAGATTATGCTGTTTTTCATCTTAATCTGCATCACTCTTCCCCCTCCCACACAGAGCCCTCTGTCCCTCCTATTACAAGATGAAACAGGGAGTCTCCCCTCCATAAGTGCTATCCTGTGTGATTCAGTAAAGTTTCTTTATAGTAAGAAAGCAAAGGAAAAGGCTCCCTCCTCTTAATAGGACTGAAACATTCATAGGCTGCACTAGGCTGGGGCATTTTTATATGGCCCCAAAGAGGCCGGTTTAAGTGTTCTGAGAAACTCAACACTATTAGAATTAGGGCAGGAACTTTCAACCCTCAGAAAGACCACTCTTCCAAATCAACCTGAACTTCCTGGTTTCAAAAATATTTGTATGATTCCCTAACTAATTAGCATAGTAGCAGGGAACATTAAGCTCCTGCGTAGCATAAAAAGAGAAAATGCTTATTCTTTACTTACTTGATGATGCCAGATAGGAAGCCCAAGAAAAATGAGATACAGGTGGGCATGGGAACATGCCTGTAATCCAAGCTACTTGGGAAGCTGAGACAGGAGGATTTTAAGTTCAAGGCCAGCCTGAGCAACTTAGCAAGATTCAGACTCAAGGCTTAGAGATAGCAGCTCATGTTAGAGTACCTGCCTAACACATGGGGCGAGGGTTCAATTGCCAATATTGAAGAAAGAAAGAGAATGAAACAGGAAAAAAAAGGAGAAGATTAGAGGTAGCAGAACACAGTTGGAAGAGAATATAAAAACTATCTACAGAGAGTGTTGTTTGGCTGGATTTTCATTTGTATCTTCTCTTTCTCCAAAGTCTCATTATTTTTCAGGAACTTTCATTTCCAATTTGTTCAGTCACCTCCTCTCAGTGAGCAAATAATGACGCCATGCAATATTGTTCAGGACAGTGTGGACTTCAAAACTACTGGGGCAGTGCAAGAAAAATAGATAATCCTTACCCTGGACAAACATTTACCCTGCCGACTTCAGGGTAGTAGCCATATAAGTTAGAAAGTAAAAATCAGAGTTTTTTTTTTCTTTACCCTTAATTTTCCCCCTTTTCTCCTTCTACAATAAAGAACAGGTATAGCTAGTGTAGCAGCTATAGCAGTCAATTAACACTATCACAAATGCTAGAATATAGATAGTTCGTATCAAAGAGCCCATCTGAGACCTAATATAAAACTGGAAATGGAGAAGCATGAGATTGATATGCTGAGTCTTCTGAACTGACGCAAACGTGAGGAAGAAAAACAGGATGGGAGAGATTAAAGTATGGAGCTAGGAGCTACAAAAGACAATCAAATAATCTTAGACATCTTGTCCTTTGCTCTGGACCTAGACTAATTAAATATGGAAATCCAACCTTTCCACCCTGTCAAGCTCTCTCTCTTTCTCCCCCCCAACTCCACATGTTGTTCCCAATGGAAATTCAGTAAGTTGAATGGTCAAAATAAATCCTACAGTGAAACTAAAAACTTAACTTTCTACATTTTCCTGAGCTTATTTGTTCTTTCCTGTTCACTGAGGTAGCCCTCTTATCTGTTTATTGGTTGTGAAGAAAGCATTCTGAGATGAACAAGGTAGCTGGTCTAGAAGTCATTCTTATCAGCTATATTAGCACACTGGTTGGTGCCAAGAATATTCAAAAATGTAAAGCTGGTTTTAAAAATACTGAATTGAGAAGGAAAGAGGGACTCTGCTTACCCATTCCTGCCCAGGTAGTGCCAATCAGCAAGAGGCCACAAGCAATACTCCTTTGAAAGGAGCAGAGAGTATCTCTTTGATACTCTACATGTTAGGGCTGGGGTGTCAGGCTGCTGCAGCACGAAGGCGGGAGGAGTAGGGGGTGGACTATGGAGATGAGCTTATTGCACAGAGCCCTACTTGTTATAGATCTTGTCCAGATGGGCTAACTGCACAAATCTGCTCTGTTGGAAGTCTCAAGAACAATGCCCTTGAGGCAGCTAGAGCCTACCCAAATGGGACTCAGATCAGGGCATCAGCTGGTGCTGAGAGCCAAAGAGGCCAAAGTACCAACCAACATAACAGCCCAAAGGAGTTCACGAAACCATTTAGAGGCAAGACCAGGTGAAAGATACTCTCTTTTCCACTGGAGCCTTTTTAGCCCATATCGTATCAGATTAACTGCAAATGGCTTTCATTTTCCTTACCTTTTCCACATAGATGCAGGAGCTGGGGATTGCTAGGTATCACTTAGAGCATCTGCTATCTAACAGTCCATTCAACTGCAGAAGTCTTAAGCTTAGACCGTTCTTATCACTGTGAACTGGCAAGAGGCAACAGAAGAAGGTCATTTGCAGGTACCTTCCATTTATCATCATTCTTGTAGTGCTGACCCCTCCAAAGATGCACACTTCTTTCTGTCTGGATTATATATGAAACAATTTTGAGATTTAAAACAGCATTTTTTCAAAAGCAAAAATAATTTCCTACATAAAATGTTGTGGATGTTTTCATTCACTTTGTGTTAAAATTTAATGTCAGTTAAATATTTTACACATACATTTTTCCAAAGAAAAGGCTTTATTTATTTAGTCGTCATTAAGGCTATAAGCACCCTTGTCTTCCCTTCAGTATACCCTATTCTTTGGAAAACCACTGTTCCGTCTTCCTTTTTCCTTTCAATCCACTAGCAAAACCTCCTGCTCTATCCAAAAATTTACAGGCAAAGCAGAAAAAGAGCTTTCTTATGTGGAAGAAAGGTAGTGAATGAAATTTATTCTTTTAACTTTCTCCCATAAGC
Source organism: Ctenodactylus gundi (assembly GCA_004027205.1). Taxonomy (NCBI): domain Eukaryota; kingdom Metazoa; phylum Chordata; class Mammalia; order Rodentia; family Ctenodactylidae; genus Ctenodactylus; species Ctenodactylus gundi. The sequence continues at coordinate 28,488 of PVKB01006261.1, read as the reverse complement.
ATTTTTCCCACCTATCACCAAAAAACAGGCACTCTTCTATTTAAGATGGTAAGGTGACTTAAAATTACTTTCTCTTTTCACTGAGCCATGTTAATATATCAACTCTGCCCAAATTATATAACCTCCTGTGCATCTTTATATATGTCCTTACTTGCCTCGCTCCACTCTCAATTATTATTGTTGTATTTATTTTTCTTAACTCATCATTTTAGTTACCAAAATCTTAAGTTTGATTTCATTACGCTGAGATTAATGATCTTCTTAGACTACTCTGTTAATTTCAATGAATCAATCAAGCATGGGAACCATTCAGGAATTAGGAGGCCTGGTGCTATTGTACTGGTTCAGTCATAGGAATGTAAAAGGGACTGTGTTTTACATAACCTGTTAGCCTACACAGCTCCTGGTACCTAGCAATACTTAACAGTATGTAGAATAATAGAATAACTTCCTACCTGCTTTATCATATACCACATTTCTGTTCATTCCTTTTACATTAATTTATCAATCACAGAAAAACTACTGTGTCACACACACAAACACACACATAAACACAATCTTTGGATGCAACAGAAACAAGGTTATAAAGACAGAAAAAACTTTGTAATTTGCCATCATTAAAAATAATAATGTTCTCCTTAAACATTAATAATAGTTCATATATGAATATTAACATCAAGCTATTTCTCAAAAAAAAATCACCAGATAAAAACTGGTAGTGACAAATGAGTACAGTAGTGGGAATTTTGGCAGTAAAACCATTTACATTGTCCCATGCCACACTGTGCTCCTGCTAGAGACACAAGTCATCTCAGAAGGGACAGCAAGTTCATTGTTCTCCCAGTCTTACACTCTTTTCTGTAACACATTTCACAACTAGGAGAATGTTTATTGTCTACAAATGTGAGCTAATAGGATCACAACAGGTTGTTAGCAAATCCTAGGCCAAGAAGAAGGGCATCAGAGCCAGTATACTCTCACACAGCATTTTCTCCAGAGAAGAGTAGCAAAGAAAGTTGTGGAGGTACCTGAAGAAGTTACATGAGAACTAAACTATCGGCACCCCTCCTGGGTAGCTCTGGTTTTGGCAGCCTCCGCTTTCACCATGATGTTTTCTACAAATCCCTTGCTGCATTAGGTGTGATACATGTGACACATTGCAACAGAAATATATGCTTTCACTATTAATTCCCTGAAATAGGGGAAAATTCCTACCAGCACCTAAAATCAGAGAATATTTTGCCTTATAGAGTTGCACCTAGAAAAATACCCATATATTCTTATTTCAATAGTTTCCATTCATGACAATATGGTGACTAAGACATTATGATGGCCTTGGTACAAGACAAAGACAGAATTTGAATTACAGTTCCAGCACTTACTAGATGTAGGTTCATGGAAAAATTACTTCCCTCAGTCTAAGCGTCCTCACTTAAAGGGCCATTTGAAGGCTCAAAGATCCAGTACACAGTAACTCTACAGGCTTGAAATGATTGAACTTTTCTGTGTCTCAGTTTTCATGCCCATTAAGTGAAAGTTCTAACAGTACCTACCTTCGAGGTGCAGTGAGAATTAGACAATGCTGGAAAAGTGCTTAACTCAGAACTTGGCATGTAATAAGTACACAACACAAATCCGATATTATATAAACAGAGTACATCATCATAATCTTTCTTCTATGCTTGACAAATTTCTAACACATGGATGTGTTTGGAACTTCAAATTTGCACTGTGTGGGTCACCTTGCTGAGGCCACACCCACAAAAAGGTGAGGAGAACTAAACTTGCCTCTCCTATATTTTAATTTTTTTAGTGACATATAGCATGCTTACACTCTACGTAACCGTGAAAAATTGCTTAATCTCCCTGAGCCTGTTCTTTGGCAGAGAGATGGAGTGGATGGAGGAGAGGTCTCTTCCATCCAAAATGAAAAAAAGTAAAAACTACTCTCCATCTAACACTGAATCTCTGTTAACCTACTTCCCTCTATTTACCATCAAATTTCATAAAAATGTCCTTTAATAGCCATTTCCACATCCTCACCTCTACCATTTATTCCTTAACACAGTGTGATCTGTCTTTTTCCTTTTTTATCCACACCCACCATCCAAAAGCATTTTCTATCCTCCTTCTAAATTGCCTTCTGAAGTCCTATCCTGTCCGCACTTTCATGTCCTATTCTATAACATGTCAGAGTTGTCTTACCTGTTTTGAAGTTCTCTTCTCCCATGACTTCAATTCTCTAATTTCTTCTTTTTCCTCTGTGACCACTTCTTACTCTCCAGGATCTCAACTCCAGATTACACCTCCTTACCATACACCTACTACCTTGCTGCTTTCAACTATTTCTATGACTGGGAAAATCTGCATGCTGATGATATGCAAATAATTATCTCCATCCCACAAGCACTTCCTCAAACTCAACAAGTCTAGCTTTTTAAAATTTCAACATTCACTGTATATTTTGATCACATTTCATAGCTCTATATTTACCTGAAAAATTATATAGTTGTCACAAATACTAATTTTGGACATGTACATAAATATGAGTTTGTGGCCAGTGATTACATTTTTATCTCTGAATTTCACCATACTAAGCTTACAGCATGAAGTAAATCAGCAGTTGCCAATTTTTTAAAAATAATGGGCACTGTATATCATCAAAAGAATTTTTTCAACTACCTGATTATTGTACTAGTTCTACCAACTTTATTTGAAAAGGCTTGTGTCATAAAGGACCACACTATCCAGGTAACAAGCATCTTTTATATTTTTTCTTCTCAAAGCACTGATGTGGCATGCCATCTTCAAAACACACCTTTATGATAACATAACCAGCATTCACGGAGGAAGTGAAGAAATGAGGCTCAGAGAAGTTAAGTGACTTACCCAAGTCTAACAGCAAAAGCAAAATCCAGGTTATAAAGATAGCCCTGACCACCAGAAGAGCAAGGATGCTTGGGACTTTGGTCACAGTAAAACATTTGCTATTTTAACTATGGTTAATGTTCACCAGTATTACCACAGAGAAACAAATACAGTTGGCTCTTCGAGAAAACTAATATCTCAGAGGATTTCTCATAAGTGAGCTGGGTCAATAGACCAGGATATCTTAGAAAACTAGAACTATCACCAACAGAACTAGACAGGCCTGTTCAGAACATTTAACCTTATCTTTGCAGCAGACAACATGGGTATACTGAGGGGTTAAAATGATGTAAAGCCCAGACTCTACTTGTAACTCCCTTTTCTCTCTCAACTCAGGTGAAGTTGTGAAAGAATAAATACAAAGTAAAAGACTCAAATTTATCATCATTTATTAGCTACACAGACTCACTTCTGGGATACTTCTGACTTGTATACTACAAGAGATTCATATAAAGTAAGTTTGCATTAGAAGAAATTGTTCCTGTGATGACCACTTAGCCCCAAACCTCTGCCTTGCTTATCTCTTGACTGACACCCATAGTGGATGTTCACAATCCACATAGAAAGGGGATAGCACAAATCTTGGCAATAGTTAAGATAATATTATAGATGTAAAAAGGTCACACACAGCTCCAATTCTAGAATTCCAGGGGCTCCTTCACCAGAGTTCCTTTGTGAATTTATGAATCCCTCAGATTTATACTTCTTTTAGCCTTCACCTAGTAGAAACAAACATTGATAATCACTTGATCAGTTGGCCTAGGCTAGAAAGGATTCCTTTAAGGAAGAAGACAGTATAGTTTCTCCTTGTGTACCATTATCCTTCCTTGGAATTTATTCCATTGGCTTATTTAACTCCACTGATTTTGAAGTTAACCCTTCCTGTCCCATTTCATTAGGATTTCAAGTTCTAGTTTTGTGAACCTTCTTCATGCAAAGTCACCTGACAGGGAAGAACAATAAGTCATAGAAATCAATTTCCTTGTTTTCTATCTGCTACTTACATAGTTTGTCTCCCTCAAATCCCCATGCAGAATTCATGTTCTAAAGGAGTCAGGGGAGAGACAGTATCAGAGCTAACAAATATGTCTTCAAAGCATCACTGATGCCATGACTGATGTTACCCTTCAACTAAGATATCCAGCTATGAATGTAGCTACAAAACAGCATCCATCTCTTCACTTTGCCTACCTTTCCTTGGGACAAGGGTGGACCCACGAAGACTCTCTGACATCTTCGTTTACTCACTTCCTAACCACCTGAAGCGTGAATCAAAGATTAAAAAAAAAATAGATTATCCCTTGGCATTAACACATACCCCAGTGTGAAGGCCATGTTTTCTACCTGTCTTTGAAAGATTTCTTGGGGTAACATTCTTGTTTCAGCTCTCTTCAGGGTATAGGGCAGCTCCTCTATTTATATTGGGAAACCAAATTCCTTTCCCTGTCATTCTTTAAGTTTCTTAACCCTGATTCACTTAAGAGGTGAACCTTGGCAGCCTGTTTACATTATTAATACCAGTTTAGTAAGGTTAAGGGATGTCAACTGCCCGAAGCCCTTCCAGACATTCTCTACCCTGCCGTTTAGACTCTGCTTAGAAAGGAAAAGTCTGGTGAGATTGGTATAAAGATCCCTTCCCTGGGTCTGACTAAGTCACCAGTTTTACAGAGGATCTATCCCTAAGGCTGAAGTCCTCTGCAGGCTTTTGTACCCAGAAAGTTTTTCCTCATTGAGCAAAAGTAAGGCAAAGTCCTTAGGTAGGAACTTGAAGCTATCAAGTATCAGTATAAAGAGTTCCCTCAGGACTTAAAGGAATAGCTCAGTGGTTAAATTGCTTGCCTAGCAAGCACTGAGTACCCAAGTTTGATTCCCTAGCACCACATAAGCTGGGCATGGTGGCACTCGCCTGTAATCCCAGCACTTGGGAAGCTGAGGCAGGAGGATTGTTGTGAGTTCGAGGCCAGTCTGGGCTACACAGTGAACTCAGAACCAGAACCAGCCTGGACTACAGAGCGAGACCCTGCCTTAAAAAAATTTCCTCAATCATGAGCACCATTAAGGCAGAAAAGGTCTCTTTCATCTATACCTATGAGTATCCTGCTGGGAACAAGGGAGATGGGCCACAAATGCTAGCCTAATGAATAAGGAAGCAGACTCATGGAAATAAGAGCTTTGGACCATACTATAAAATCACTCTGGTTAGGAGGACTGATGAATAAGAATTCTGGAGGACAAACTGGTGGAGTGGTAGAAGGAACAACGAGAGAGAGAACTTGAGTGCAAAAGATAATTGGGAGACAAGTCTGGAGTCAACTGAAGTTTGATAATTTCTGTATTTTGTTTGATTTTTATTTTATTTTGCTTTTTTAGAAACCAGTGTTCTCTCATGGGCTGGGGTAGTGCACTTGCCTAGCATCTACAAGGTCTTAGATTTAATCCTAAGCACTGCCAAAACAATGTTTTAAAAATAAGTCAATATTTCTTCCTCCCTTAATTAAAAACTTAAAGGCTTCTGCTTGCATGTAAATGTAAGATCAATCCTTTAGGATGACCTTCACCTACCACTACTGCCTAGTGCTTTGGCTAGGAAGAAAATGCACCTGTCAGTCTAAGCTAGGACCAAATAATTCACAAATTTCTGTAGAGTATCCACCACAAAATGTCAGACACTGCATTAACTCCAGGGTACACACAATGAAGAAGAAATGCCTCTTGTCCTCAGACAGTTTATATTTTGGCAATGAAGAGAAACGTGGCTGTTGTTAGAGAATAATAAATGGAGAAAATGTGCAGGTATTTATGCAAATCTTTAAGAGGAGGACCTGACCTAGTTGTGACAGAAGTCAGAGAAAAAAAATTTCATGACAGGTTTCCTTAAGACAAGGACCACTAAGAAGTGACCTGAAGGAAAAGATAGAGAAAAAGGAGGAGTGTGAGGAGGAATAGAAAAGTTTCAAAAAAGAAAAAGGAAGTATAAAGAAAAAGATTTGCATTTTGCAAAAAAAAAAAAAAAACTGAATGCGCTATGGAGAACATATTGCAACAAGACAAGAGCAGGTCATCAGATAAAAATGAGGTGTTTGGGCATGGGAAACATAGTGAGTTCTATGAAAACATAAAGCAACGTACGCAACCCAGTCCTGGAAAACAGTAGACACTTAGAGGAAGTGACATATAAAGGGAGACTTGAGGACTGAGTTGGTCATGGTGAGAAGTATGAGGGTTGAGGAGTAAAGACAGTGTCTAGCACGCTAAGGTGTGTTACTCAGTGCTAGCCTCGTTTTTACCAACTGTTCCATCCTAGAATGCTGCATACATTCTCTTCCTAGCCAAATTGTGGCTCTTTCTACAGCCTGCACAAATTACACCTTCTCTGATCATACCCAGAAATATCTACTGTTGTTTCTAAACTCTCAGTCCATGTTTATCATTTTACCACTTGATTTACTATTTGATATCATTACTTCATCCATGTTCCCAGATACCTTGTAAGATCCTTGAATATATGAGTTGTCTTCTACTACTTCTTTAGCAGTGTCCACGGTACCTCCACAGTGATGGGCATCAAAGATATCCACTTAATGACTGAAAAATGAATGAATAAATGGTGCAGTGGTGCCTCTACAGGCCTCCATTAGTAATTTACTACCTGTGAAGCTGACACAGGAAAAGGGTCTGCAGTCCCCGTAAGATTTCTACAAAGACCCAAGTTCTTAAATTGATAGTTCCCACTGGTCACTACTTCTCACTCCATTGCAACTCTGCCCCACAACCACCTTCTATTGTTTCTTCTGTCTCCTGATTGTTATCTAGGATGAGAAAATGGTCTAGCTGTCCTCAGAGACTTATGCCAGCCTGGACTACTCTGCAGTGCCATGAAGGGCCAGGACTTTTGTTTACAGCTGGGAGACTGGTGAGGCGGTAAGCACAGCTGACAGCCCCACCCTAGAGCAAACATCAATCTTCCTCTGTCCTCTCAGCCAAGTTTCACAGACCAGCTCTATTGAAAGTTGGCTGTACCCACTGGATCCCACTGACGTTCCACCCACAACTCTGGTCTGGGAGCAGCTGGGTGAATCTCAGCTTTGTACCTTTTAGGAACTGCTCTTGCTCTCTTCTCTGTCCTCAGTTTCAAACCATTTTTATCTCAACCTCAGGGCTTTGAAGAACATGTCTTCTGAGGTCTCAGTGACCTGAACAGTACCTCACAAACCCAATCATATTTACTCACTCTTTGCAGTGTACAAACACCCTCATTTACTTCATCACGTTGTAAAGATACAATAAAAAGAGTATAAAACCACACAGTTTCGATGTGTACTTTATGGAACCAGCCTTTTCAAGCTGGGAAGTCAGGTTCTATGCCTTTGAAAGTGTGTGTTTTTATGTATGCACACACATGTATTCCTCCCACAGGTCTTTGTTTTCAGGTGGCTTTCCCACTATTTTAAAAACTGCTGAGCAAATGGGTCACACCTTCCAAGGAAACTCATAAGATCCGGAGGGCTTCTGTCATATATTCTGTTACCTGGTCACCTCCTTCCTTAGCAACTTTGTCCACTGCAGTACTTATCTGGGGTGAATATGAAACACTATTACAGTCCTAGTTCTGTCTCTTGCCCCCATATTCCCTTTGCCTGTGTTTCTCTGCGTCCTGGGTAACAAAGGTTTTTACCAATTAGCTGAGGCCTGTTTCTGAGACTTTCAATATCTCGCCAATCCAAAATGGCCAAAGAATATAAGGCACTTCTTTCACTAATAATGGCTTATTACAGTGATATTTCCTATGGGATCTGGTAGGAGAAATTACAAGCAAGAGGATATTCTTTTTCTGGAAAACTTTATCAGAATTTCTGGCAATTAAGGTTTTTCAATCAAAATTTCGCCTCCTCAAATTTTCACATGGTCCATATTTATTAACTGTGTTTTACCCAACCCCTTAGCTAAAAAGTAGTCCTCTAAAGAGAAAGCCAAGTGTGTTCTCTGCTGCAGGACTGAAGCACTTAATTTTTTTCCAATTTTTAAAAATGTTTTACTAAGAAAACATTAAAAGCACACAAAACAGAAAAAATAGTATAATGAATCTCCACGTACCCACCATTATGCTTCAATATATTATATGCTTCAACAATTTAGATGCAGAAATTTAAGTATTACTAGTTTGTCCCTTTATAATATGACAGCTAATATTTTCAAAAGCCAGAGCTTTTATCATTTCTAGTAAAATGTGGATCACAGGTGGAGGTTACAAGCATAAGCAAGCTTACCTGTTGTAAAAAGCTCAACATATCTTCTTGAAGCAAAGCTCAGAATATAAGCATCAGCAGCAGGGCGTGGTGGTGCAGGCCTGTAATTCCAGCACTCTGAGAGACTGAGGCAGGAGGATTGCAAATTTGAGACCAGCCTGTGCAAATCAGCAATTTAATGAGAATCTGTTTCATAATAAAATCTTAAAAATGAGTTAGAATGTAGCGTAGTGTGAAGGCTCTGGGTTCAACTGCAAAATAATAACAATAAGGAGGCTTTTGCAGGCAAATGGAAGAAACTAGAGAACATCATGCTTAGTGAAGTAAGTCAGAAGCAGAAGGTGAAACATCGAATGGTCTCTCTCATATGAGAGACCCAGAACACAACACCTATGGAACTTAAGATGAAAGACAAAGTGAAAGAGGGGAGTAGGGTGGGGGAGGAGGGAGGGAGGGGTGGGTAGACGAGAGTGGACAAAAGGAGAGTGGGAAAGCCCTTGTCACCTTGACAAGATACGTATGTGCACAAAATACTCAACTCCATTGTAAACCTTTTGCACGTATACATATCAATAAAATGTGGGAAAAAGTAATAATAAAAATAAGCATCAGCAAACACTGGCAGAAATCAGTACTTATCTTTTTTTGATGTGTAGCACGGACTCTACATTATTATTTCAAGCGAAGTGTGTCATGTATTAAACTATAAATTCAGTAAGCTGCATGCTACACTATCAGCTTGGGAAGAGAAAAACAAGGGAAAATGGCTGTCATCCGAATGCCACCAAGACTTCATTGATTAGGTTCAGGTTTTCAGTGGTTTTTGTCAGTGGAAATAACCTCAACCTATCAAATGGGCGGGTCATTCATGGCAGGGATTAATTACAGGAAGAGAGAACAGATCCTTCTAAAATGATAAAACTTTCCCATGACTAGCTCCAAATTCAGATCTGTCTGTCATTTAATAGCAAACTAGACTGATCCAACTAATTTGCTGGACTGGTTTTATGAAATCCTATGCAATGAAGCAGGTATAAATAGGAAGGAAAACAAACTCATGACAGAAATACCATCTTATTGAACCTCGAAATATTAGGGTGGTTTTAATTTTTACATTAAATAAACACTCTTCTAAAAATATCTACTATGCTAGTCAGAACGAAATATCAAATAAGCCTTATAATAGAACAAGGGTGTCTCTACTCACCCTCTAAAGCAGATTATTACCTTCTAGACATATGGCAACTTTCTTACCCACAAGGGAAAATAAGTACTCTTAGCAGATATCAGCAGGTTGTACCCTCTACATGGTGTGCAATTACGAAAGCACAAGCTTAGATGGCATTTTTCAAATTCCCCAGTGAAGATGCAGCAGCCCAGAGGAAAAAAAAAAAGCATTTTTTTAGTTGTTCCACTGAAGAGAACAATCTGCGATTTGTCTGCACCTAGGCGGCACATTTCTAATTAGCTAAACGTGGCCTTGCAAATTAATACAAGGTTCTTGGAGGCACTGGGTGTCCTGTGAAGACTGGAATCATAAATAGTTTCAGTCTGGCCTTGAGTGTTAGAATCAAACACACCTAGCCTATTTTTCCCTTTCAGTTGAAACAGATTGTGAAGACAAGGGTTTGGCTATAAATTCTAAAGAAAAATAACTCAGATTTTCAGAGTACCCACTATGAGTCAAGAACTGACTGAAGTCTTATCCCAGTAGTCAACGTGGGAGGCCAGGAAGTATTCACATTGAGGGGATAGCATGCCATAAGAGCGAAAAGCTTGTGCTTTAAGTCAGTGAGAAATCCAAATCCTTGCTCTGCCATTTACTTGCTGAACAACCTGAGTGCCCAGCTTCTCTGAGCTTCAGTGAGGATTTGCTAAGGCAACAGATGGCACAAAGGAATCACACAGTTCCTATGCCTTTTCCTACTACCATTCTTACTTCAAAACTAATTCACATGATTCATGACAATGGGCTTGAAATCTCACTCATTAAAGCGCAAGAATGGGTCTACTATACACATGCTAGACCAACAGTTAAATGTGAATTCCTTGTCACGGTACCTTGAGTAAGTTACTCCTCTCTCCTGACTTCACCAATAAAGCAGAACACACTGAAATTAAAGAACAAAGGAAATTATTTTTCTTGGACACCTTCCAAGACATGCAGTTTACTAGGCTCTTTTATATATCCCAGCACCCCCAACAAGCCCTCTCCAACAGAACTTTCCATGATGATGGGAATGTTCTGTATCTTCACTAGAATAACCCCTACCCATAAGTAACTGCTGTACCCTTGAAAAATGTGGCTAACACACTAACTGAATTTTTAAAATTTTTGCTTTATTTATGTAAGTTTAAACAGTTACATGTGGCTAGTGTGGCTCTAAAACTGTGAAGCAGAAATACTCATTCCCATTTAATATATGGTGATACTGTGGCTTGGAAAAGTTAGAGTACTTGCTATAAGTCAATTACATAAGTGACTTACCAGATTCAAAGGAGAGAAGTAAAAACTTGGTAGGATAATAGGGTCAGCTCTACTAGGAATTATCCAAGCTCCACTACTTACAAGTAATATGACCAAAGAAAAGTAACCAGACTCTAGAACGCACTTTCCCCAGCCATAAAACAATAACTGTCATCTAAATTATGGGCCCATTGTTGGGTTTAATGGGTATAAAGCAATATAGAATATGTGGGCCATTGTAAGTTTTCAAAAAGCTTGTTTCCTCACCATCCTGATTCATCCATCACACATAAAAGATATTCAAACATAAACTTAAAAAAGATACCTTCACAGTAGGCAGAGTATTGGGGAAAAAAAGCAAGGAGAACAGTTATGAGCTTTAATGCAATATGAAGATCAATGTAGTTCCATTTACTTGATTTTCCTGCCCTCCTTCTGCTGCTCCAACAAACATTAACCAAGGCAAGGAATAAGATACCTAAAATGCATTTTAAGGCCTGAAAGACAAGCTCTTATAGATGAACAACAAGTAGTTAAGGGCTTGGTCTCAAGAGGCATGTAAAGTTCAAGTCTTGGTCTCTATAATTGTACGCACTGGAAAAAAAACTGAATAGTTCTAAACATTAGTTCTTAATCTATAAAATGAGACTGACAATATGCAGGGTGTCTCAGAACATATACACAATTTATTATTTTATTATTTCCTTTATATTCTGTGGCACCCTCTAGTGGTGTGTATAAACATTAGCGTTGCATTTCTGCCCTCTAAAGCAGTGTTAAATTGCAGTGTGCACTGGGCTCACTGGGAAGCGCTTGTAGTTAACAGATTACCAAACTCCAACTCAAAACTTTGTAATTCAAGGGGACACTGGAATAAAAAGAGACAAGGTGGGGAGGGAAAGGGGGGATAAAAATAATTAGCATGTGACATGCAATATGCACCAATTCCTGAATGTGATTATTACATTTAGCAAGCATATACTCATAAAACAACCACTGAGAAAAAAACAAATACACATTCACCAGATTTAAGGTGGGACCTGAGAATGAATTTCTGACAAGTTCCCAGGTGATACTGATGTTTTTGGTTTGTCTAGAAACATGCTTTGAGAACTGCCTTAAAAATTCCTTGCTATATCTGTGTAAGTATGAATGATTGAAAACTTGAAAGGTATAATCTGGTTGGTTGATTTCAATGTAGTATAGTGTAGTCTAATAAGACTTTCTGAAAAGAAAAAAAATATCTGCCTGTGAGATGTAACATAGCATCTAAAATATAAAAAGCTCGCAAAAACTGAAAAGCACAGCACAAACCTGCTCAGGGTCACAGGGACAGTAAGTGATGCAATAAGATTTACAATTAAGTCTCTGATTCTAAAGATACGAAAAAGTTTAGCAGTACACTAAGAAAATAGGGTACAAACACACACAGCTGATAAAAAATTTCAAGAGGAAAGGAAGATCAGTTTTTAAAACTAGTGTCCCACTTTTACTCCGCGCTATACTTTTTATTGACTGACTAAACTGAACATTTGAAAAGAAAGTGAAACCCTGGCTAGTGAAGCAGACCTGGAATCCTCAGAACTCTGAAAGGCTGAGTGAGGAGGATTCCACTGCAATTTTTCTTTTCTCTTTTTTTGAGTCAGGGTCTGGCTACCTAGCCCAGGCTGGTCACTCACAATAATCCCTCTCCCCAATGCTGGGATTATAGGCATGCACCACCACGCCCAGATTTATGTGGTGCTGGGGAATTCAACTCAGGGCCTTGCAAGCACTTTAACCGCTGTCCCATTCCTCCAGCCCCCGACAGCAATTTCATACCTAGCCTGGGCAATTTGGTGAGACCACGTATCAAAAAAAGACTGGGAAGGTAGCTCAGTATGAAAGCCCAGGGCTGATCCCCACCACCATCACCACCAAAAAAAAAAAAAAAAAAAAAAAAAAGTCAAGCATAAAAGATTAAAATTTTCATCCATTTCACTGTCTAGGATCATTACCACTTTGACTTAAAAATGCATGGGAGGAAAAAGGAGAATGATAGTGGGGAATAAAGAAAACACATTAGCAAAAATATCTGCATCTTGGGTCATAGTCCTTCACTTAAAGTTTCCTTAGAAATTAAAGATAGACAACCTGATCCCCAGATTTAGTTTGACAAACGGGGTTCGGGTAATTGGCTGGGGGAATTCCATAGTACAAAGGACTAACCACCCAATCCTTTGCTGGGATTTGGCGGCACCTAGTGGCAGACACAGGAGGTATAAACCTCACCCAGAGAACTTTCTGGAATAAGAAGAGTGCCTATTCCCCTGAAGAAAGGCTCAGTGCTTGGAGATCGGGACAAAAAGGTTAAGAGTCCGTCCTGACAAAATAAAACTTTAGTATCTAGTGGCGGGGAGATCTGTTGTATATATTTGTATGAGAAGATATTTCTGCCAAGTGTGGGATGGGGGAAGGGAGTGAGTGAAAGCCGAGGTCCCCCTGGAATTACTAACTTAGGACCGGAGGACGGCTGTTAACTACCAAAGAGCTGTAGTTCAGAACAGAAATTTGGCGCAAAGAAAAACGGCGTAGGAAGTATATTTTTGGGGTCTAAACTTATACTGGTAAGGAAGGCGAGATATTCCTAACAAAATCCCTTTATTTTTTTTAAAGGACACCTTGCCTTACTTTCCTCGTCGTCAAACACTACTCAAACACACATAAAGTTAGAAAATAGCCAATTTAGAGCAGGTCGCCTACACAAACACACCTCTTACCTTCACTCATTCCTTCCCCCACACACCCACTGCCTCCCTTCCCCTTCCTTCCTCCCGCCCCCTCCCTCCCCGCTCCTTCCTCTCTCCCCCTCCCTTCTCGTACTTCCTCCTTCCTCTCCCTCCCGCCTCCCTCCCGCCTCCTCCCCCCCAACGTAAGGGCGCACGCCTGCGCACACCAGCCACCTCCGGCGCCACGAGGGCTGGCGCGCGCTTACGCTCCAAACTCACGGCCGGGCGAGCTTGCTCGCGCACGGACGGCGGGGTCCTAACGCCGTTTACCCGCGGCACTCACAACCCCAACTCACACATCAAAACCTCCGTTGCGCCTTTTGCCCTCTGTTCCGCGAATTGTGCAACAGGTCCGAGGGAGTGGTCCTATGTTTGACCTCGCTCTATCCCCACTCGCGGGAACCTTAGCTCATTTCCGCCTGTCCTATTTCCGCAGGCCACGTAGGCACTTCCTTTCCCAGAGGGGGAGAACCCCACAAACCCATAATGCCTCCCTGCAGAAGAGGGAAAAAAACCCTCTGGTCAGGGGAACTCTGGGTCGTGAAAACAGGCCACGTGAACATTCTGCCCTATAGACTTATGACCCAACGGCTGTCGCGCTTTGGGAGGGTGAGCTAAGAACCTAAGAGGGCGAATGTCATTGGCCAGAATCCGCTATAAAGAAGGAAGATGATTGGTTTTCTCTAAGCCTTAACCATGAAGAAGCAGGTTGCTAGCACCCGCCTTTACTGCGGCGGAGTGTCACTGCTGACGTGGTAGCCATGAACCAATCATTTTGTTATGGAACATTCTAAAACTCAGAGAAGACGATTGTGATTGGCTGAGGGACATAAGCCCGCCTCCGGGGTGACGTGTCTGCCTATGGATATCAGTTGCCAGAGAAACCTGGCTTTACTATGGCGGTTGGAGGGACGGCGGTGAGCGCACGTCGGCTGTTGGAAAGAACTGGATTCACGTTTCAGGTTTCGGGGTGGAGGCTGGGGGAAAAGGGTGGATAATTTCGGGTTTTTTTCATCGTGTGACTAAACAGGGTTAACTGGTGGCCTCAAAAATCGGGCATAGTCCGTTTTATATGCCTCCTCGCCAACGCCCAACTTGGGCAAGGCTCCTGTTCTTTCTGTGTCTCGGTTTCCATGTTTGTAAAATGGAGATAATAATAGTATCTACCTCAGGGACTTGTACTCAGGGACGTGTAGTGTAAAATAATGCGTATGAGGTACTTACTGTGAAGCCTGGCTCCTACAGATATTAGCTATTGTTAAGGGAAGTAAATATTCGCGTAACAGTGAGAAAAATATAAATTACGTAATTTGCTGGTTTTAGTGCCTTTTCAGTAGTATATCACCCTCCCTAGGAGAAATTAAAGGTAAAAGATATTGTGATCTTTGCCTGTGGGAAAAAAAATTGCTGCTTGAGAACTGCCTCAAAATATCTGAAATTGAAATTTTCTCGTATTGAAAAGTTTTTTTTTTTTTTTTAAAGGGGAGGTGGGAAGGGAACGAGAACGAGCTCAGGATGAACCACATGCGATAAGTGGGCCTTGTTTGGATCCTGTTTCGAGCACAGCAACCTAAAAAAAAAAATCCGTTTCAGGTGCATGGGGGAAATTGAACGGCGGATTCGATAGTGGTGTTTTTGAAGGAATTGACGTCAGTTTTTTAGATGTTAATGATACTATGGTTATGTCTTTTAAATTTTTTGAGGAAATAATGTAGAAAAATGCTTACGTTTTAAATAATTGGGCTTGGCTTCAAAATGCGTTCATGAATAGGATTTGCTCCGGAGTAATTTCAGCGCTAGAGCAAATTGAGGTGTATAAATGAAATAAAATTGGAGTCCTAAATTAATCATCGTTTTAGGCTGAATAATAAGCAGATGAAGTTCCTTATGTTAATCTATTTTTATGTACGTTTGAAATTTTCCATAAAACAGAAGCCGGCTATTTGGTGAGCTTAAAAAGTAGAGGGGGGAGCAGTGGGTGGGGTTACAGATGAAACAAGATGGCCTTCAGTTTGTAATTGTGAAGCCGGATGATGGATTCCTGTGGGTTTGGAATACTATTCCCTATACGTTTTTATCCATTTGAAATTATCCTGAGTAAATATAAAGTGTTTTTTTTAAATTAGATAAATGTACAGTGAAGTAAATTTAAAACCATACCCACGAGAACTAAAAAAACCACTTCTATATTATTTGTCAGTCCTAGTGTCCTTTGTGTGTGAAAAAATACGTTGACTGATGGAAAAGAATGCCATCATTTCATATCTTTTTATCCTTTCGTGTTCCTTTGTTTGACCTTCTAGGTCACCGTCAGAAAAGCTTAAGTTTGCCATACAATAAGGATCAGGAGATCTGATCCTGGTTGCAGAACAGCCCCTAATTACAGAATCTTGGGTAAGTGCTTCCTTCTCCTAGCCTTATTTCTCTAATAAGATAATAACACATAACCTTTCCAGCTGTCCAGGAATATTTTTAAGATTAATAAGCTCCTACTTGAGAAAACGTTCTAGATCTTAGAAGGAAAGGCTGGAGCTGAGTCCACTGCTGTTTCCAGTACAAAAAAAAAAAAAAAAATGGGTAAGCAATAGAGAGCTCTGTAATCTTAAATATCGTAATAAAAGATGCTAAAATTGTGGTAGTTCTACATATCCAGATACTGTATTTATTTTCTTTGGGACATTTGCTGTGCAGCATTATTTGGTGATTCAGAGCAAACTCAGTTGTGCTAAATTTTAATTAACGCTTTGCCACTTACGTGATCCTATTATAATACTTGTACCTGAGTTTCTCTCTGTGTAGTAGAAATGGTAATAGTTCTTCTGATCATTGAAAGGATTGCATGTAAACAAGACAGTGTATCACATGGGTTTGCTTTGTTCTGGTTTGCTCTTTTACATGTGTACACCTGTATGTGTGAAAACAGTGGGTACTTTTTGGAATTGTAAAAATGATAATACTGTTTTTCTCATTTTTGAAAAGCAGCAGTTAGTACTAGAATTAGATTCAGGAAATGTAACTTATGCTTGTCCTAACAATCTAGAAAGGGTTTTAAGTATGTGTATTCATGAGACAGTTTCTAAGACCTGTAATATTAACTAGCATATCACACCAATTTTATCTAATAGTTTTATGTCATTCCTCCTTTGTTTAAACAAAAGATCTATTAAAAGGAATGCTCTAAGTTCAAAAACAAAATAGATAAAAATGTTGTATATGTGTGTTCCAGGGTTTATTCCAACAAACTGTAGGAACCGTTAATTATACTCATTTAATGCACATGCATACGCAAGGTATTAGCATCTGGAATTTCGTGGCCTATTACCATCAAAAGGTGAAGGAAAGTTTTTTAATCTTGACAATATTCTCATGGAGTCACTATTTTCTTATTTTCTCCCTCTGAAAGGAAGGTTTCAGAGGAAAGCACTTGCCTCTTATAAGAGGTGAATTAGATAGGTAGGCACAAAATCCCTTTACATGGGGCCATTTAGAGAATCATGTGCAGCTCAGAAGAAGTAAGAGCTGAGATAAGCTAACAGGAAAAGGCTCAAAGAGGAAAAAACCTAGAGTGGGCAGAGCCTATTGATAGGAAAGGAAAGCACTCTGGGGTGGTATACAATATTGCTGTGATGACTGACTCAGGCAATATGTGAGATCATGGATAAGAAGAGACTAAAATGTCAGTGTGGATTTTAAATAAGTATCGTATAAATTTGCAAACGTATGTTGTTATGAGAGTATGGTCTCTTTAAGAAATTTAAATATAGGGGACTGGGGTTGTAGCTCGACAGTTAAAACACATGCCTAACGAGTGCACGTCCCAGGGTTTTGATTCCTTCGCAGCATGCAAGCTGAGCATGGTGGCACACACGTATAATCTCAGCATTTGGGAGGCTGAGGCAGAAGGATTGCTGTGTTTAAAACCAGCCAGGGTTACGTAGTGAGTTCAAGACCAGCCTGGACTATAGAACAAGATTCTATATCAAGGAGAGAGAGAGGAGGGAGAGAGAGAGATTGATTTAAAGGTAGAGTGGGCTCAGTTTTCTTAACCGCCCTCAATTCTTTTTTCTCCCTAGAATTAATTGCTCTTACCAGTTTACTCTTATTTCCTCCTAGATCACTGAACTATATACCTGTCTTAAAAATATGGATATATAATTGTTTTGTGTTTTTCTTTGTATAAATAATGTATCGCTATATAGGTACCATTGCAACTGGCTGCTTTTATTTTGTGAATTCTCTTATATTTCAAGTCTCTTCATAGAATTCTGATTTTTCACAGTGGTATTCTTTAATAAGCAGGATAGCCTGTATTGTGGATATGCCAGGTTTTATTTTGCCTGGTTACAGCTGATGGCCTTTTAGGTTGATTCCAGTGTTTTGGTACTTTTACATGGAACGTTCTTGGTAACCATTACAAATACAGTTCTCAGCCAACATTTCTGCCTTTAAAACGTAAATAAACCAATGCAATACTGGTGTAAGAATACACAGGCATACCTTTATGAGAAAACAGCTTAGTGATATCTACCAGAGATCTTTGGGACAAATACTTGAGAAGACATTATAATAATATGTTAAATTATAGCATTTCAAATTAGTGAGAACATAAATTTGGGGAAATTTTAAGATATCAATAAATAGGAAATCACTCTTACAATTTCAGTTTAAGAGCATTTTTTCTAACCATGACAATGTGAAAACATGCTCTGTATGATACAAATTCAAAAGGAAATGTCTTGGATTGACCAAAAATAAAAAATAAAACTTTCTCCAAGTGTTTGGGGCTTTTGTTACAGCATAGTGGTACAGTGCTTGCCTAGCACTTGTGAGACTCATTTGGATTCTAAGCACCACACACTTATGGCATCCAGAAATCAATGTTCCTGAAGGTGTAGAAGAATGAATGTACACACTTTTGCTGGAAGTACAAATTATTTCTGAGATGAATCTGGCTCTAACTTATTAGAATTATAAATAAGCAAATCTCTAAATAGTTCCTCTTGGAATATAACCTTAAGAAATAGATGGTGCCACATAGTGTAATTTCATAGGAAATAGTATACATAACTCATTCATGATTTTCAAAAGTTTAATTTTTTAATTTTGAGGGTGGGGGTGTAACTCGGTAGAACACTGCCTAGCATGTGCAGAGCCTTGAGGGTAGTCCCCAGCACCACAAAAAAGGAAAGGAAATATAAAGCAAGTCTATAAAAACATGTCATCTTCTATTAATATTTTAGTTTAGCATGGAGGGAAAAAGCTGTACATCTGGTTAAAATAGAAGTCTTGACACCAGAACCTAAAAAATTGGGAACATATTTGTCACATTTAAAGAGCTGTAAGTGTTAAGCTCAGAACAAGCCCAAAATGTCAAATACTAATGGCTTGGTACACTTTTAAATGTTACCATTGCTAATGAATGTAAGTGAAGGCTAGGGATGTATCCCAGAGATGGGGTGTTTGCCTAGCGTGTGCTAGGCTCGGTTCAGTCTCCAGTACCCTCCCCAAACAGACTGAACAATTTAAACAGCCTGTTTTTCTTTCCTGGTTGGCACATTAAAAGATGATTCTCCCGTGCTGACAGTACTGGATGTGAGTGACATTTTACTGCTTATGCAGCTTTGCCTCAGGCTAGGTGTATAGCCCAGTGGTAAAGCACTTGTCTAGCTTTAGGTGACCTGGTATTTGATTCCCAGCACTGTAAAAAAAAAAAAAAGTTACGTGTCTTGATCCATTAAATCCTGCTTCCTAAAGGAATAATAGGAAAAGAGGCAAGAATGTTTTAGTGATTTACAGAATAAGTAAGTTAGCACAGCAGAATATTTCCCAAAAGGGCGCAGCTAAGTAAATTCAGGTATGCCTATTAGGCGGAATAATAGTTCATATAGCTCTCAAAATATGCATGATAGCCTTTATGCATACATTTATACAGGTAAGATTAAGAGAAAAATAGCGCAAACATTAATAAATGTGTTTTATATATCTTACCCCAAGGCTGCCCCAGCAGAATCAAGTGGGAAAGTAGTGACTCTCAATCTTAGTTTATTACCGTTTTTCTATGTTGAATTCTATCTGCCTCTTGGATTCACTTTTATGTCCAATGGGGACGTAAGTGTTACTGCAAAAGATGCACGGTAGCCAAAATGCAAGCCATTTGTAAACTTGAAATCTAATTCCATAAGCAAACTCACCACTTGAAACATGTAAAATGAAGTACTAAGCCCCAGAGTACTGTCAATTATAAAGAATGTTGAAGATGGAAAAGAATGGCGGGCTTAGAGTAGTTCAGGAAGACTTAAAAAGGAGATGGGACTTCCATGAAATTTACTATAAAGAGTGCACTGCAATATCACAAATGGATGCAGAAAGATTAAGTTTTCGGTGAAGAAAGTAAAGTTACTGTACAAAAGTTTCCATAAACTTAGATTGCATTTGGAAGCGTAGACAGCAAAAGGAAAGGAATATCAGCTAGGAATGGTAGTGCATACCTGTAATTCCAGCATCCTGGGAAGCATTGCTCTGAGTTCAAAGCCAACCTGGGATACATAGTGAACCCCTACTATAGGGCAAAACCTTGTCTCAAAAAAGCCTGGGATTGTAGCTGAGTACAAAGGCCTTTGATTCAGTCCCCAGTATCATTCCAGAAGTGGGGGATGGGGGGTGCCAATTTTTATATCTGACTCCTTGCTCCTGGGTTATAGTCGTTGATTACCCTTTACTGTCTTAAGAGTATTGTGGTCTTTCAGTTTAGTGAAACTAAGTATTCTAGCATGCAGGCTTTTCCCCAGTCAACGAGTTCTCAAGCATGTCTTTTTGGTTTTGTGGTAGTGGATCCTGATTCTTTATACTAAGCTACATCACAAGCCCCTCTTCCCACCCCCGCTACTGAAGGTGGTACATGGGGTCTTCACACTGAGTTGAATCCAGTTTGGGGGGAGGGGGGGACAGTTTTACACTTGCCCAGGCTGGGCTTGAACTTGCACTTCTGCCTCTGCATCCCAGAGTCCTGGGGTTCCAGTCATGGGTCACCACACCCAGCTTCAAAGGTATCTTAACTCTGATTTGAGACCTGCCCGTGCAGTCTTTAGGGATAGCGAGATTGCCTGACTGGCCAGCTTCTTTGGTTGACACTTGTTAACAGAGGAATATGGCTTAAGGCTGGTCTAACGATTCAGTTTTCAGAAGTTACTCTGATGTTAACAGGCTGGTATTTATTTGTCTAGATATTTCCCTGTACATTTATATATACCTGTTTAAAATACAGAAAGGAGATCAGACAATTGGTAAGTGTCTTTGAGACATGCTTGATCCTACCTATGCTGTGTGTCCCCATGTGCCTAATGACATTAAGCATCTTTCCATGTCAGTACTGGGATCTGTTTTATTCATTTGTTATATAGTGTGTGCACAAAATTTATATTGCTCTATTGAATAAGGCACCACTATAATGAACATTTTTGTATCTACATTTACATTTTCACATTTCTGTGAGGTGTTGTGCTATCTGTTTAGATACACTGCATTTATGAAATCCTACAAGATCCTGTGAAGTCAAATAATTTGCTGCTGGGCATGGTGATGCATACCTGTTAACACCAGCACTGTGGGAGGCTAAGGCAGGCGGATTGCAAGTTTGAGCGCAGCCTGGTCAACTTAGTGAAACCATCTCAAAATGTTACTTTCTTTTTTTGAGACAGGGTCTCACTCCGTAGTTCAGGCTGGTCCTGAGCTCTGCATAGCCCAGGCTGGCCTCAGATACACAGAAATTCTCCTGACTGGGTATATGCCACTACACCTGGCTTATGTGGTGCCAGGGTGTCCAATCAGGGCCTTACACTTGCTTGGCAAGCACTCCCTTAACTGCTTAGCTGTGCCCCAGTCCCCCATCTCAAAACTTCAAAAAGAGCTGAGGATGTAGCTCAGACCTGGATTCTATACTCAGCACCTTAGAAAAATTGCTACAATCATCTGAGAAGAGGCCAGGGGTGTATACATCTTGCACAAGGTTTCAAAACTCCTCAGTGGCAGGGCTTCATTATAGTAAAGATCTGTCTGACAAACAACTCGTATTTTCATTTATGTTTATTGTAAACCACATTTGTAAATTATTTTCTCTCTATGGCTTCGCAAAATGTTTTTTCCACAAATGCTTATCTTCATTGCAGATACCTGCTTTCCTTTCTAGGTGTGTCTCCCACTTTGTCCTTCAGATTATCCCAGAAGATCTGTAAGATTCCGTCTGGAAAATCACTAGTAGTTCTTGGAAAAGGCAAAGAAGGAAGATTGTGTAAGTCAAAGGAATCATTTCTTATGTCACATCATAGGAATAATAGACTTTTTTAGCTCCTTATTTTGCTAATGTTTCCTGCAGCATTTTTTTTTTTCCTGTGTAGATTCTGCCTTCCCCTTGAAACTCTAAAGGGAAATGACTTGTGTGGCCTCTAAAGTACCATTCTCCGAATTTTTCTATAGCTATGCTTACCATTTTTAATTTGGTTTGTGATCTCTTACTCTGCTAATCCTTAAATGTCATTCTTCTTTATGATTTTCTAGAAATCTATATACATTGAAATTCTGCTTTTATTCTCCCAAATGATTTTATTGGCTCTCCTTTACCGTCTACTTAAGAATTCTTAGATCTCTATTGCTGTTTTCTCTCACTTCAGCTATAAAGTCCTGTATTTAACCACACAGCTCACATGCAGTAAGCCTAATACTGAACTACTTTCTCCTAATCAGTTTCCTTCTATAAATGCCATCTCTTTAGTGATGATGACACAAATGACCTAATCACTCGTCTTCAAAACCTGGGATGTTTACTTTCTCTTACCAAATTTTTATCTCCTCCAGCTAGCAGTTATTGAAAGTGATGTCATGTCCCTTGTCTGTTTCCAAATGATTTCTATGCCTGCTACTATATATTTGTACTGACCTTGTTTTTATAGTTGTCACTTTAAATGCTTGCGTTCCTTGTTGTTTTATAGTATCTGTCTGGAAGCTGATATGCAGTAATGCATGATGACTAATAAATACATAATGAAATGAGTAAATTACCCATAAGTTCCTCCTGATTTCAAACTAGCCCTTAAAATCAATACTTTCATTAATTTGTTGATTATCTGAGCTTGAATTGCAAAGGCTCCTTTTGATGCCTCTTCTTTCTCCATTATTTTATATATATATCTCCATGTAAATTCTGTATTTCTTAGTTTCTTTTCACTGTTCAGGCCCTTCAAGTTGTCATTCTTTCTGTTCTAAAATCTTAAATATCAGTTCCACTGCCCTTTTCATGTATGAAGGGTTAAATTCAGTGCCTTCATGCTGAGCTTAATTAATCCCCATCGCATTTTATGTTTTTGAGATAGGGACTCACTAAATGCCCAGGCTGGGCTCAAACTTGGAATTTTTCTACCTCAGCTTCTTAGAATGCTGGGATTATAGTTGTGCACCACCACACTTGGCTTCAGCTACCTTTTATAGTTTCTCTTCCACTTAATCCCTCCTTTGTTTAAAATTAGAGTCTTGTGTTTTAAGTGGCATCAAAGAACTTATTTATAGACATGTCTGATGTCGGGTGGGGTGTGGGATGTTGTGAGGATTAAAGAGGGGGCGGAGATTAAAAGTCACATGGTCCCAAAATACGATTTCAAAGAGAAATTTTGAGAATTAACATGTGTTGTGCTCTGATGAAACTTTATGATGCATAAAGATTACCATAGAAAACAACTAAGTAAAATACTTTGTATATTACAGTGGTTGGAATAAAAACAGGGTTGAATGAGTTCCAGAAAGCAGGGCTCTCAAGCTCGTGGACAACAATCTGCAGAAGAAGACAACTTCAAAAAGCCATCCCGAAGCAACATGCAGAGAAGTAAGATGAGAGGGGCGTCTTCAGGAAAGAAGACCACTGGTCCACAGCCAAAGAATCTCGAGCCGGCTCTCCCAGGCAGGTGGGGGGGTCGCTCTGCGGAGAACCCCCCTTCAGGATCTGTGAGGAAGACAAGGAAGAACAAGCAGAAAGCTCCTGGAAACGGTGATGGTGGCAGTACCAGTGAAGTACCACAGCCCCCTCGGAAGAAAAGGGCCCGAGCTGACCCCACTGTTGAAAGTGAGGATGCATTTAAGAATAGAATGGAAGTTAAAGTGAAGATTCCTGAAGAATTAAAGCCGTGGCTTGTTGAGGACTGGGACTTAGTGACCAGGCAGAAGCAGCTCTTTCAGCTTCCTGCTAAAAAGAATGTAGATGCTATTCTGGAAGAGTATGCAAATTGTAAGAAATCGCAGGGAAATGTTGATAATAAGGAGTATGCAGTTAATGAAGTTGTGGGGGGAATAAAAGAATATTTCAATGTGATGTTGGGCACTCAGCTGCTCTACAAATTTGAGAGGCCCCAATATGCTGAAATCCTCTTGGCTCACCCTGATGCACCAATGTCCCAGGTTTATGGAGCACCACACCTATTGAGATTATTTGTAAGAATTGGGGCAATGTTGGCCTATACACCCCTTGATGAGAAGAGCCTTGCATTATTGTTGGGCTATTTGCATGATTTCCTAAAGTATCTGGCAAAGAATTCTGCCTCTCTCTTTACTGCCAGTGATTACAAAGTGGCTTCTGCTGAGTATCATCACAAAGCCCTGTGAGTGTCTACTGACCACTCACCGTTAATGTCTGCTATCTATAAACACTTTCTGTTCTTAGTCTTTTTCTTGTATAATTGATGTTCTTTAAAATTGTCAGTGTATAACAGGGCTTATGTTTCAGTTTGTTTTCTGTTGTGTTTTAAACAGAAACTAAAAGGAGTACAAGCTCCTTTCCTCATTTCAAAGTTGCTGCCAATGTATGCAGTAATTAGACAAAGAAACATTCAGTAGAACATTTTATTGCCTAGTTGACAACATTGCTTGAACGCTGGTGGTTCTATCCCTTTGACACTACACGGTTTTCTAATATGTGTTAAATGCTATGTGACAAAAATGCCCTGATTCCTAGTGCCAAAGGTTCAACTTAATGTATATACCGGAAAACCCATGCATTTGTGCTCTTTTTTTATGGTGCTTGAAGTAAAACAGCCCATCCTCTGCAAATCCATCTTTGTTGTTCCTTAGGCATTCTATCTTTGCTCAAATTGTTGAAGGATGGTGATTTGTTTCATGGTTTTGTATTTGAGTCTAATGCACGTTCTAACATGATAGAGGCAATGCATTATTGTGTAGACACAGTTTTCTGGCAAAGTTGATATTTTAGGAATTGTATTTCAGATCTTAAATAAAATTTGTTTCTAAATTTCAAAGCAAGAAATTTTGCAGTGTGCCTTTAATGTTACTGAAAACCAATAGACTCAGCAGGCTGAGAAAAGATCTAAGTGGTATCACAGAATAGCTCTGGCTACTCCAAGTAAGAATTGCATTGCTTGCTGGGTGTGACAGCCAAGAGTATAGTCTTTCAGGCTGCTTCCCTCCTAACCCTACCTGTGAGTGTGGGCTTTTCAAGACTGGTTGCTTACTTGTACTCCTGTAAGTCAGGTTTTTTTTCCTGATGCTCTTCACCTTATGAGTCTGGCTGGTATAATGAGACATTTAGTGGGTACTGTAGCCGTTGTAATGCTTGAAACTTTAATACTTTTGCAGAGCTTTGCTTTCTCGCCAGAGGAAACATGGATAGCTAGCCACCTTGGGTATTCTACCCACCAGAAATACTTAATAGACTTGGCAAAGAATGGAAGACTTTTCTACTTCCATCACAGGTATTAAGTTCTGTTTTTATAATTACTACAGTAGTAGCAAACCTATGGAAAAGAAGGAGATGGTCTGGAGAAGGTGTTGGATGCTAGTGCTTATAAATCCATTTTCTTTTTTCCTGAGACGGTCTCCCTCTATCCCAGGCTAGTCCTGAACTCACACTTGTAGCCCAGGCTGGCCTTGGACTCAGACGATATGCCTGCCTCAGCATCCCAAGTGCTGAGATTACAGGCTTGTGCCACCATGCCCAGCTTTATGTGGTACTGGGGAATATAACTCAGAGCCTTGCACTTGGTAGGCACTCACTTTAACTGCTGTAGCATTCCTCCAGCCCTTGTAAATCTATCTTAACGTGAAAAGTTTCCAGTCAAACCAAGTTATTTCTATAATTGTTAGCTTTAGCAAGAAAATTATTCCATGGGTACGTAGAAAGTTTGGAAGATAGAGTTAAGAATAGGGAAATATGAATTGTGTATAATCTTACTGGATTGGGAATAAATGAGCAACTCAAAACATGATTTTTGAAAAGCTTAAAAATTTTTTCCCAAAGTTGTCAGAAGAAGGGTCAGATCATGGTCAGCTCAGGTTGCCATGACAGTGCTATAGCCTGAATAGTTTAAATAGCAGGAATTTATTTTCCCATAGTCCTGGAGGTTGGAAGTCAGATTAGGATTTTTTTTTTTTTTTTTTTTTTGAGACTGTCTAGTTCAGGATAGTCCTGAATGCTGGGATTGTAGGTGTGCACCACCATACCTTGTTTATGTGGTGCCAGGGAATTGAATTGGACCTTGGTGCTTGCTAGGCAAGCACTCTAACCACTATACTGTTATTCCAGCCACCCCCCTTAAAACCATTTTTTTTTTTTTTTTTGGTTTTAATTTTGAGACTGCCTCACTAAATTGCTTATGCCGGGTTCAGACTTCCCAAGTTCTGGAATATAGGCCTGTGCCACTAGCTCAGCTTCACATAGTCTTTGTCCTCTGTACCTGGCTGTATCCTAATCTTCACAAGGACACTAGTCATTAGATTGGGGCTACTTCAGTGACTCCATTTGAAGTTTATTACCTCTATGAAGACAATACATTCAAATACAGTTACATTCTGAATTACTAAGGGTAAATATTTTAACCTGAAAGTGGGGAGATGGTGGTCACAGTTTGGTGCATCACATGGGGTTAATACTTAGAAAAGGGAGCAGAAAGTGTAGGAGGAGGGGCAAAGTGGAAGAGCTTACTAAAATGTATAGCTGTGTGGAAAGGGCCTCCTGGCAGCTGTGACCTTCAAGATGAAGTTAGCACACAACCCTGAAAAGAATGAAGCCAGCATGAAGAGAAGTACATACTTGACCTCTCTTTTTGCTAGAAAAACTAAATGAGTTCTTTTTGTTTAGTTTTATTTTTTGAGACAGGGTCTTGCTCTGTAGTCCACACTAGTCCTGAGTTCACTGTATAGCCCAGGCTGGCCTAGAACTCAGCAATCCTGCCTCAGCCTCCCAAGTGCTAGGATTTCAGGTGTGTACCACCACACCCGATTTATGAGGTTCTGGGGAATCAAACTAAATGATCTCGTAAGGTCTCTATTCCCATTCAAGACATACCTTGCAATACTCATGAGACACTAAAAGAAAATAGGGGCTGCAGGAATGGCACAGTGGTTAAAGTACTCACCTTCAAGTGCAAGGCCCTGAGTTCAATTTCCCAGCACCACATACAGCCAAGCAGGGTGGTGCATGCCTATAATGTCAGCACTCGGGAGGCTGAGGGAGGAAGATTGCCATGAGTCCAAGGTGAGCCTGTACTACAAAGGGAGTTCAGGACCGGCCTGGACAACAGAGTGAGACCCTGTCTCAAAGTGAAAGAAAATACGGATTGATAACTGAAACTTTGAATAGAAGGTTTACCAAATAGTTATGGAACCCTATAGTATGTGCTTAAGCATGAAAGAAATACTCCCTTTACAAATTGCCTTAAAATAACAGATAGGACCAACATGCTGGTGGGAAATCAACTTCAGCTATTATCATGGATTCTCTATATACATTAGTTGTACAGACATCCTATAGTCCTGCCTTGCACCCAAACTAAGGTGATCCCCACTGACATCAGCCGTTGACACTGGTTAGGAATAAGATGCTCATTTTGTGAAGTGACACTATATCTTCAGATCCTTTGTCCCTTTTGCTTATATCTAACCCTCTGAGTGAGAGAACTTTGGCAAGAATAGGGGCACAGCATCTCCAGTACTACCATGGAGTCTTCCTTGCATTCTCACATGGACACATGCTCCTATTTCTGCTACTGAAGGAACCTACAGATCCTGACTTGCTGCCTCCCAGGAGACTTCCAGTGAAGGTATGACCTTCATTGCCCTTTCTGTATTTCAGAATGAGTTGTCTGATTAATAGGTATAAAAAGTGGAACAATCACACTTTCATTTTGGAAGTTGCCTAACCAATAGAGTTGAACACAAAACAGTGATCATCATATTATATTGTTCATATGTTTTCCTAAGCCCTAATTTAGGTTCTAGATTAAATAATAAGAAAGTACATGTACTTAAAGCTCCATGAGCATGGTAAGATCTTTACCCTTCCTATGAGTTCATTTATCAAAGATAATAAAAAATACCTGATATTTATTACAAAATCAAAACATTTTTTTTTAAATGGGCTATGGATGTAGCTCAGGACAGGGGCACTGGACTCAACTGTCAGACACACACACACAAATTGATAGTCTGACTATCCTAGCCCCAGAGTTATAGATTAGGCTTGCAGTGAATTTTAGTAGCAGGTAACATTCCTTGCCCCTGAGTTACAGGACCACGAGGCTTTGCAAGCTTCCTTTACCTAAAATCTCCATATTTCTGGGTCAGGACTGACTCTAGACATCAGATACACTGCACCAGGAAGACACAAAGCTAAGTCATCACAGAACTACCAAAACAGGCCAGGACATACCCCAGGCCCTTCTGGGAGTCTGGACAAGGTGGGCGGGAGAGGGATGGGTGAGGTCTTGTCTGCTAGTTAACCTCATTTTGGCCCCAAGTGTTTTGGAGTGTACTGCACTGGATTCTGAAGGAAGGTCAGCTTCTTCTGCCTCAACTTCAAGTTACTTGGTTGGACCCAGTGCAGACGCCTGCTTGCCCAGTGTCCTCCCTGTATGTACAGAAAGCTGGGATCTCAACCATGCGTCCAACCAGTGTTTCTGGTTAGGAAGCTCTAGGGCTTTACCTCCTCCCCTACAAAAGGATCATTACAGAAGAAAAAAGAGGGAAAAGCAACATGCCCTGACCTGCAGTGGGGACAAAGGCTTTCCTCCAGGGAAATCTGTCCAGC
>PVKB01006260.1:0-68425 GCA_004027205.1 Ctenodactylus gundi | reverse complement strand
CTCTGGCATGCAGGGCAGCAGTGAACCAGAAGCCTCTAACACGTGCCGGAGGAACAGGGTGATAATCCCCTTTCGAGGTGTCTTGTTCCCCCTGGTCCACTCAGCAAAGCTGTCTGTCCTGGCTTCCCTCCCCTAGGGTGGGGCTCTCCACCCTGGAAGCAGAGGTGCCTTGAGCTGTTCAGGGGACCAGCAGCCTTTTTCCCCACTTTTTACCTTTCTGCCGCTTGTGCCAGTTTCTTTCTAGGCACGGTTTAAGGGTGACACCCAAAGCATCTGAGCTTTCTTTTACTCTAAAGGGTTCAGTCTTGGGTTTTTTTTTTTTTTTTCCTTCTTTTTGAAATGGCTTCTGCTTATGTCATTGCCTGTGATGGTTGCTGAGCCCTGTCTCTGATTTGGCATCCTGGGGCCTTTTCTAGGGGAGTGCACATTGTGTTTGTAGTACACACTACCCACAAGTTGGTTTTTTGGAGGCTGGGGCTGCCAGCTGCCAACAGTTCCCACTTCTCCGGATCTGCGCTTCATTCCTGATCTCCAGATCAGGCTGAGGTTCTGGGTCTGGACTTTCCTACGTCTGTGGCCTGTGGATGCCGGCAGCTCAAGGCTCCACTGAGTCAGCTGCTTTGACTTAAGGATTTCTGGCCCTCCACAGCCTCCTGTCCATTGTTTGGGTGCTCTGTCCTCTCCCAGCACCGTCAGATGTCCCGGGCCCATGCAAGCTTTCCTCTGTCTGCAGCTGCCTTCCGCTCCAGCCATTTTCAGCCAGCCTGTGGAGGCTTAGTGGGCTGCTCCCTGTTAACTTCTAATGCAGGCTGAATAGCTCAACTGTTGGCAATAGCTGCTGGCCCAGGGTATTAGCATACCCCTTCCAAAGAGACAGCTCCTTTGCATTTTGCCCCTTTCTTTGATCTGATCCCCAGGAGGAACCCTGTGGGAGTACTTACATGGATCATGTAAAACTGTGTGTGTGTGTGTGTGTGTGTGTGTGTGTGTCTATTCAGATTTGTGTGTACCTTGTCCCTTCCTCTCCCTGGCATAAGTATATTAAGATACAAACCACAGGGAGCTTTAGTGTGTGGTCTCCTTCTCTCCCTCTTCAGTGTGATGCTGGGTGTTGAGGAATTTTTTACAAATTACACAGCACATTGCCCAACTCAAGATTCATGCCTATTGTATAGTGACTTCTCAACTTTTTATTTTTTGAAACATGAGTGGATGATTATTCAGTGTCAGTGGAGGGGAAAATTACTGTTTTTTTATTCTTTCAGGTATACACCAAATAGTATCAGGGTAATAACATATCTCTATTTGTAGTGTTAGTTTTGGTTTGTTTTTCGCTTTTTGAGGAAACTCCAAACTGATTTCCATAGTGGCTATACTAATTTACATTCTCACAAACAGTATGTGTTTTCTTTTTCTCCACAGCTTTACCAGTATTAATTTTTGTTTTCTTGATAATAGCCATTTTCATGAGGATAAAATGGAATCTCAATGTAGTTCTGATGTGTATTTTTGGATGGCTACTAAAGATGATAAGCATTTTTCCTTTCTCTCTCTCTCTCTCTCTCTCTCTCTTTCTCTCTCTCTCTCTCTCTCTCTCTCTCTCTCTCTCTCTGTGTGTGTGTGTGTGTGTGTGTGTGTGTGTGTGTGTGTGTGTAATTTTTTTTCAGATAAGGGCTCTGTAGTCCACGCTGGTCCTGAACTCACTATGTAGCCCAGGCTCACCTTGAACACAGGGCAGTCTTCATTCCTCAGGCTCCCAAATTCTGGGATTATAAGTGTGCGCCACCACACCTAGCTGGGGACTCAAACTCTGGGCCTTGTGTTTGTTAGGCAAGCAGTCTAACTGCTGAGCTATGTCCCCAACCTTCCATCTTTGGAAGTCCGTTTAGCTCATTTGCCCATTAGCTGATTAGAGTCCTTGTTTGTTTGGTGAGATTGGAGGTTTAAGCTCAGGGCCTTTCTTCTCACTAAACTATATTGCCAGCCCATTTTATAGTTTTGTTTGTTTTGTTTTATTTTTCAAAACAGGGTCTTGCTCTGTAGTCCAGGCTGGTCCTGAACTCACTGTGTAGCCCAGGCTGGCCTAGAACTCACGGCAATTCTGATTACCCATGTGTCCCCAGCAGCTATGTGGTGCTGGGGGATCAAACCTGGGGCCTCACCCTTTGTAAGCAAGTGCTCTAATCATTAAGTTATGCCCTCAGCCACCATTTAGTTTTTATTTTGATACTGGTTTTCATGGAGTCAGTAAGTTGCCTAGGCTGGTCTCAAACCCATGGCCCTCCTGCCTCAGGTTCCAAAATGGGCGTACAGATTTGTGCCAACACGACCAGCTGTGTCTTCCACTTTTAGTCTACCCTCACAGCTTCTGTGGATTCTTGTTGTAGATATTAGTACGTTTTTTATTTGGTGTTTGTGTTATGTATGAATGTTATCACACGAAGACTTTAGTGTTATTTTTACAGTTTAATGTATTGAATCATATTTGAAATAGCTTCAGAAAATTCTTTTTAGTATTAATACATGCATACTGTAAATTTTATTTTTTATTTTCTGCTTTAATATTTATTGACCAATTCTTTACAAACAGTGTTAAGCACTTACAGTGATAGAGAATCTTTACCCCCCACCTTCTGCATTTGAGTTTGTCATGCTGTTTAGAGAGTGCTTTAAATTCTGCTTTATTGACAGTCTTTTGTGCAAGTGATTTAATATTTTAAAATATATTTCCTCGAAGTCTGTGTGGATGGCTTAAGATTTTTCCATAAAGCTATGTGTCAGTAGATTTTTAATATTGAACTTCCTTTATTTCCAGAATAAATTTTTAGAATTTTTCAGTTTTATGATCTTTTTTCTAATCATGAATACTGTATAAGTTTTCCTTAGAGTCTTGTGTCAGTGCCCTAAGTTTGTTTCAAGTCATTTTATGCACTCTGATGGTTAACCTTAACCAGTGAAGTTGCTCCTTCTAAATCTCTGAGGTTTTTTTTGTTGTTGTTGTTGTTTTGTTTTTTTGAGATAGGTTCTCACTCTGTAGCCCAGACCTTGAACTCACAGCAATTCTCCTGCTTTAGCCTTTCAAGTGCTAGGATTACAGGCATGTGCCACCATGCCCAGCTTATGTGGTGCTAGAAAATTGAACTTGGGTTCTCAGCACTTTCTAGGCAAGCGCTTTAACTGCTGAGCCCCCCTCCTAAATCTTTTATTTTCACCTTAATCTCTGGTCTTAGCTCTAGTTACTATATCTAGTTGCCAGTAATAACATTGCACATATTTGATCACCAAAATTTCAAGCACAGGGATGTCTATGATTACTCTTACTTCTGGCCATTATAGTCATTGGTGTTTTCTCCAATTTTAGTTCACAGCAGTAGTTTCTATGTAGACATCTTGGAAGAAAACATATTTTTCTCCTTATGTGCAACAAACTAGTACCACGTTCTGTTTCTGCTTTTTCGTAAATTTTCTTTTTCTAGGGTGTTCTCTATTTGCTCATTGCTCTCCCTCTTGATACTCGTCATGTGTCACTCTGGTTTCTTCTTTTATCCTCTCCTTGTTTACTCATTCTCATTCCATAGGGTGAATTTCAAAATACAAATCTGTTTAAATAATACACCACTTGGCATTGGCCCCTCATTTTTTACACCCCATGTCTTGGAAGTGAATGTCATCTGTTATGTGAATATTGGCAGTCCTTGTGGATTTGCAAGGATATGTGAGAATGCTTGTGAATGTACTTTTATTAATAGCCCTGAGAACATGAAATTTTAATTTTTTAAATTAGGAAAAGTATGTAGATGCAAAAGCACTAAATTACCAATTATTAAAACATATGTACTACCTAATCACAAGAACATGGATCTAAACAGGATGCTACTTGTGGTTCCATCAACCTGTGATGTGTTTCATGTTTTTAAATACTAAAATAGTACAAAGGCAAGATATATTTATTAACCTTTTTCTCCCAAAATATAGCCTACAAATCATGCTGCATGTTAAAAAAAGATTCATGTAAGATATATGTTCATACCATAGAAGAAAATCCCTTATTCCTGTTTTTCTGGCCTAAGGCTAAAGATGGGTTGATGAGAAATGTTCCATTACAGGGCCTGGTATCATTTGAGGATGTGTCTGTGGATTTCACCTGGGAAGAGTGGAAGGACCTCAGTGATGCCCAGAGAAATCTACACAGGGAAGTGATGCTGGAGACCTACAGCAGCCTGGTGTCCTTGGGTAAGCCATAGTTCCTAGTAATTGTGTTAGAAGCACTTTTTGTTGTTGGTAAATACAGGAATTATTTTTAGGTTTTAGTGTTATTTTTATTTTATATGTATTTTAACTAAGTAATTGCATATTTATGGGATACAGTGAACTATTTCAATACGTGTGTGTGTGTGTGTGTGTGTGTGTGTGTGTGTGTGTGTGTGTATTATGTGTATATAAAATCTGTAATGACCAAGTCAGGTTAAATTGCAAGTCTGAACTTGCTATTTGTTACTTTGTGTCTTTTTCGTGATTGTTCCAACTGAGGTGCTGTGATTCAAATTTTTGATGAGTAAGGATGCTGAGTGTTTATTCATAGTTTTGTAAGTTATTTGCCTTTTTTTAACTGTTTGCCCAGTTTTTAATTAGATTGTTTTGATGCTGTTGTCTGTATGCCTTCTACTGGGAGTCAGTCCTTCACTAAGTGAGTGCTTGCATATATTTTCTCCCATTCTGTAGGTTGTTTTTTCACTTTGTTGATTGCTGGTCCTCCATGCAGAAACTTCTTGTCAGTTTTGAACTTTGTTGGCTGTACTTCTGGAGACTTGCCAGAAAATCTCCTAGATCAGTGTTCTGTAGTGTTTCTTTCTAGTAGCTTCAGATTCGGGTCTTACATTGAAGTGTTAATTTTGATTTTTATGCATGGAGAGTTAGCGATTCTGATATCTTTCTGATGCATATAGTATCTAACTAATACCTTTTTCTTTCTTTCTTTTTTTTTTTGAGACAGGTTCTTGCTCTGTAGCTGAGGCTGGTCCTGAACTCACTATGGAGACCAGGCTGGCCTTGGACTCATGGCAGTCCTCCTGTCTCAGCCTCAGTGCTGGGATTACACGCATGAGCCACCATGCCCAGCTTATGTGGTGCTGGGGAACTGAACTGTGTACTTAACACTTGACATAGCACTTGCTAGGCAAGCACTTTAACCGCTGAGCCATTCCTCCAACCCAGTATGTAATACCTTTTTGAAGCAACAGCCACTTTCCAGTTGGACTTTAAGCCTAATCCAAAGGAAATTATTTCTGGTACTGTAAGCTAGGATAAAAACCTGTGGCTAGTGAAGTAACTACTGTTGTTTTTTTAAATGGACACAAGTCAATGAAACTGGAAAGTGGTTGTTGCTTCCATACTACTTGTGTCACTGCTGGTATGGTGGTAGCATAGAAAATGAGGCTCGTAACCAAGCAGGACCATTGGTGACAATTCTTCTCTGGTATTATAAACACTGACCTGTAGGAAGGAAGCTTCCAGTTCAGGCCTAGCTTGATTAATTCATGTCCTGCAGCTAAAGCATGTGATCATTGTTTTCAGCAATAGGGACTTAACCATCTAGTTGTAGCTTGGAGCTATCGGCAGTGGCAATAGCCTGTATGGGTGGGGATCTTTAGGGCTTCCTAGCTAACACCTTGAGAATGGTAGCCCATCCCTGGCACTGGTATAAACTCAACAGCTTTGTGGTCTCTGGAAGTATATTTTTTCCACCTGAACAGAGTACCTTTATTTAAACCAGAAATTTCCACCCTCTGGCCCACTGATTTTTGGTTTTATTTTTGTTGTTGTTGTTTTTGGTTTTCCTTGTTATTTTTGAGTAAAGAGGAACTCTCTTGGGCCACATATAAAATAGATAGTGGAGTTATATAAAAATTTATTTTATTTAGTGCTATATAAAAACTTTTATTTTTAGTTTTTGTGGTACTGGGAACCAAGCCTAGGGATGTTGTTGTTGTTGTTGTTGTTGTTGTTGTTGTTGTTGTTAGGGTCTCACTCTAGTCTAAGCTGGTCCTGAACTTGATAATAACTAGCTCAGGCTGACCTCAAACTCACAGCAATCCTGCCCCAGACTACTGAGTACTGGGATTACAGGCATGCATAAGCCTGATTTTTCTTGTCAGTGTTGGTGAAATGAGTCCTGCTGACACTGTCACATTTCTGTGGGCTCTTGTATTTGATACTGAACTGAGTAATTCTTCTAATAGTGGATTTCCTGCTGGCCCATTTATAGGGAAATGCTTGCAAGAGGCTTATAGCAGTATTCTCACAGGTGAGTGCATATTTACAGCCCTCCTTTACAGGTGTGGGCCCAAAATACGCCACCTGCTATTCAGGTATCAGGAATATTGACTTGTGCATCAGCCAGCTATTACATCTGCCCTTCAAGGTGGTAGTTGAGGACAGGCCTTACATACCTGTACGGCATGTAATAGGTCTTAATACTTAAGAGAAATGCCTCATCCTTTGAAGTCCTTCAGCCTGTGTTGGTTCCTTTGGGCTCAGACTTAAAGTGCTTCAGGTGGATGGCTTCTCCAGTTATTTGAGAGGGAGACAACTTCTAAGATCTTTACCTTTACCTTTATGAGAATGTCAACCAGTTGATTACCTGGAGGACTTAGCAGGCTGTGCAGCTAAGTGGAAGACTATTAGTGGCTCTTACTCATTTTGAATTCTTTCCCATGTCTCTCCACATCTCTTGTATCTACAGTGGCTTAATGTAAGTTCCTGGTTAATCTGAGGGGTACCTGGGAAGACAGATCCGTTAAGAAGGGGGTGGGTGGTGGTCTCAGTCCAGCCCTTTTGCTAGGAACAAAAAAAAGTTCATAAAAAGTTTAAACAAAAAAACAACTGGAGGGGAATCATACAAACTCAGTGGAGGCAAAGAAATTAGGTGAGTTACATAAAGTTCAGTGATTACAGCATTGACGTCTCTGAAAAATTTCTATATATTAACCAGGACATGCTTCATGGAGAACTACCTCAAAGCAAGGTGATTCAGCACTGCAGTCTAGGACATATCAAGGTGGAGAGCACAAAAACAAGGCAAGTGGCCGTATCAGGCTCCAGGGAACAAAGAGGGCAAAGCCTTTTGCTCCACTTTCTTAGAATATCTCTCAACAAGATTCATTGTGCCCCTTCCCCAAATTGGTACTGGGAACTAAGCCTAGGGATTTTTCTGTTGTCACATGTCTGTGGCCGAGATCCAACAGCCTCCCAAGCAACTGCCTGTATTCCTTTTCCAATTGTGTCATCATAGGGTCAGTTTTGTAAAGACTGCTCAGCCATTTGTACAGGTAGTGACCACTTGTCATGAGTCCTCACCATACATACTGCTCTTTGGCTCAGGCTGTTGAGTGCTTTTCCCTTCTCTAACCCTAATCCTAGCTCTAACCCCAGCAGTCTTTACTGCTTGGTATTAGTTACCCTATGTGGGATAGGTAGCTTTACCAGCTCCCATTTTTCCCAGCAGCAGATCACTGCTTTTATATCCCATATCCTCAAGAGGAATTGTTTTGATTGTCATGTACCTAATTAATCTACTCCTAGACTGTGCCCTGATAGTACACCTACCCCTTGTATGTTCTGTTTCTGGAGGAGACATAATCAGTATATTCTGGGGCAATAGTTGCCTGCCCCTACTATAAACAGTCTTTTTTTACTTGGACTGTTCTATCATCATACCCATCTATAGCTGCCCATTGCTTTTTATGTTTGTTGAGATTGCCATGAGTTAAGCAACATTCCGCCCCATTGTCCACCAGGGCCTATATGTTTGTACGTTAGTAGGAAACCAAAATTTGCAGATTGATGTGAGGCCTTAGGTTGCCTTGTATTACCATCACTTGCTTGCAGCCTTGCTCTGCTCCAGGGAAATAGCTAAGGTTCCCACCACATGAGACACCTTGTCAGGGAATGGAGAAGCTAAGACAAGTATTCTCTACTTTTTTCTTTCCTAGCGAACTAATTTTCTGGTTTTAGCGCCTTCCATAAAGTGAGTTGGGCTTTTCATGAAGCTGCTGTAGCAGTACCTCAACATGGCACAAATTTTTCCACATTTAGTTTCTGATAAGCCAAAAAGCGCCTCTCAGTGGATTCTGTACTTGAATGTCTCCCTTCAGTTTCAACACTTTGCATACTCAGT
The DNA here is from genome assembly GCA_004027205.1 of Ctenodactylus gundi. Classification (NCBI taxonomy): domain Eukaryota; kingdom Metazoa; phylum Chordata; class Mammalia; order Rodentia; family Ctenodactylidae; genus Ctenodactylus; species Ctenodactylus gundi. The sequence continues at coordinate 60,249 of PVKB01006260.1, read as the reverse complement.
TTACGTGGTAGTCCAAGTCACTTATATCTGCTAGCTTGGAGCCTTTACGCCTTTGTAGAGGCTAAAACCCAGTAGTGGGTGTTAACAGTCCTGTTGGATTTTATTTTGTCTCAGGTCCCAAGTGCATATGGTTCTATCTGGCCTGGTATGTTGGGCATCATAAACAGCCTCTTGCATCCTCGGTTCCCATAATGTCATTTGCCCTTCCAGGTAGGCTTTAAGTCCCTAGCATTCATAGGAAATTCAGCAAATATCTAGGTGTCCCTGATGGTCCATATGAGTCAGGGAGTGGTTCTGTAAGGGAGTGGTTATCCTCAGATTGCTGGAGATTATGTCTCAATGAAGGATAGATTGTCAAGTTTCTTATTTTTCTGCCCCTGTAGTATTTAAGTTGATTTTCATCTGTCCCTATTTCCCAAAGCCTCACAAGTCAAGTGGTCGGAGAAACTTTACTGCTTTCTTGAAAGTTTTCTCTGCTCCAAGTAATGTGAAGGCAAATATTCCCTGGTACCTATAGTCTCCTGAATAGGACCATTAGTAATGCCTCCATCCACACACTGAATCATAGACTTTCCTTTCTCTTTAAAGGTCAGATTTGGGTGTGGGTGTCAGCAATAACTTCCACCCCCATTTCCTTCAATTACTCGCTGTCTGACTCTTCCCATGGATGCCAGGTCTTTTAATTCTAGGTACGGTTTGCTGACACATGCAGACCTTTTTCTCATCTCCATAGCTTTAAGAACTGGCAGGCTGTGATTTCTGTCCTGTGTTTCAGGTAATTTTCCCACAGAATCAGAGGATGCTATTTGCTGTCCTTTTCCTATACTAGTTTCTCTTTCAAGTGAGCAGTTTTCTGGGCATACAACTCAGGCCAAGTTGTCATTCTTACTGCTTAAAACTGGGACCATGCCACTGAGGTTATAGCGTCCCTACAGTTCTATCCCACAGGGACTATCATTAGGAGTTACAGAATGCTGTCCAATCTGTGAGGCATTTTCAAAGTGTCCACATATGCATATGGTAGACCACACTCATCTAGGAGGCTTGCCACCCATATGACATACAGGAGGACAGCCAAACTGACATTTCCCCCATAAACACTCTTCCTGATTCATCTTTGGTTCTGTTAGGTTCCTCTGCAGGAACCAGATGCTGCTTCCCAAAGAGAATAAGAAATGTATTCCGAATTGGCAAGCAGCTGAAATAACTTAACAGTATACTGTTAATCTAACATATTTTATTTTTAATATAAGTAAATTGATGATTTTCTTTTCTTGCTTGCAGAATTCTCTGTTTCATTACTTCTGACATTTTGATTGCCTTTGAAAGGTTCTTTGTTGGCTGAATCTGCTAGGGGTCCTTTTGAGTTTCTTGGACTTGGCTGCCCATGTCATTGTCATTAAGCATTTTTATAATTTGTATTGTGTTCCAGAATTCAGTAAGAAATTGTAAATATTTTTTCTTCCTTCTTTTACTTCAGTCTGCCATTTGGGACTCCCACACCCAGGGTGGGTACCCTTCTCTCACTTCCTGGCCCACAAGTCAGTAGCACGCACCTGAAAGCTCTGCCCTGGCCACCCCCAGGTCTCAACATGTTGACGTAATCCCTCCAGGTCAAACCTTAAGCATCTGCCCCTTTCAGCCAGGCCCCATCTCCCAAAAGCATATGATTCCATAGACATCCTTCCACATCCAAATACATGAGGCTTTTGGGAGACACTCCAGATCCAAACCATTGTGTGTGTGTGTGTGTGTGTGTGTGTGTGTGTGTGTGTGTGTGTGTGAATATATATGAATTTATTACAGTGGTTTACAAATCCAGAGAGTCAATGGCTGCCTGCTACAGCTGAAGAAGTAGCTGCTCAGACAAGAGATTGAAGAACATCAGTCTGAGAATATAGGATAGCTGTTGCAAGTTTGTGCTATGGATTGATGTCCAAAGATGATGGCAAAGTCCTGAAGACTGAAAGAAATCTGTAATGGAGATCAGCAATGTAAAGACAGGAATGAGTCAGTGTCTAGAGATGATAGTGAAGTCCAGGACTCTCCCAGAAGAAGAGGCTGCAATAATCTTCCTCTTTTTTTTTTTATTCAAACTGCCAGTTTATTGGCTTGATCTCCAACATTTAGAGGGGGTTTTCCTCCCTCATTTGCTGTCCTGTAAAGCAGTCACAACCAAAGCTCTGCCATTCTGTTTAGCTTAATGCTTCCTAAGCCTTTCCAAATTGATATCATATCTTAAATGATCAGAGTCTGTCCATCGACAACCAGATATATATTCTTAAACTGTACTTAATCTTCAAATACAACAGCCAAATTTCTAATTATTCCTAACATAATGCAGCTACTCTGTGTACAGATGGAAATAAGTTACATCCCAGAAATGGAAAAGAGTTCCTTTTTAAGAGAAACCTATTCTTTTGATATTCAGTTACTTAAATACTATAATGTAACCTTAACAAGTTCCAGTATTAAGGCAGTCAGTGTTGTGTATATGTATATATGTACATATTGACAGCGTAGGAAGGAAATTGTAATTACAATCCTCATTTCTGTAACTGGTCACATGATTGAAGCTGGTATTTATAACTACCTTCTATCATTATCCTTCAAGATCCATTTGTCTTCTATACTATAGATAGGGAAGTTATATGAATGGGGCGGGGGGAACCCCTGTATCCCTCAAGTCCTTGATGATGGCACTGATACATGCAGTTCCTCCAGCAGTGTGATATGGTTTCTCATTTACTATTTTTCTAGATAGAGACAACTCCAGTGGCTTCCATGTAGCCTTTTCCACCATAATAGCTCTCACATCATAGATTAGGGAACCATTATGGGGATTCTACCATATATTAACCCTATCCTGGTCATACATTCTGGGTTTGGGGAAATGACTACAGGATAAACTCAGGGGCTTATTGAACCCTTTGTGAGTTGCTCCTTGCCAGTTCCTTTGATCACTTGACCTCCATAGGCTGCTCCTCTTACTGGAGGTCTAAAGTGATATTTTGAATCTCCTGGAATCAGTGTCAGCTCAGAACCAGTGTCCAGTAGTCCCAAAAATGTGTGATCATTTCCTTTTCACAAATGAATGGTGACTCTGGTAAAGGGTTGCAGGTCATTTTTGGAAAGGATGGGAGAAACATTGACAGTGTAACTCTGATACTACACCAGGGTCCTTCAGGTTGCCTGGTGTCACCTTTATTCAAGAAGTTTACAAACTGAGTCAAGTCTAGGGATTGAGATGTCATGATTCTCCTGTTGCTACTATAATATTTTTATTCAGTTGACAAGTACAATAAAAATTTAGTATGATTCCCATCTATTTCACTTCTGGGAATACCCATGGTTGATTTGCTAATACCGTGATTTTACATGTTCCAGACCATCTGGTCACAGCTTTTCTTCTGATGTACATTACAGTAAGTACACCCACTTTATCTTTGATGGTTAGGTGCCATCCACTTGGCCTCTACCATTCCAAGATCCAGTTATGGCCATGGTAAGTAATTGTCCCAATTGGGTAACTGGCATCCTCATCATAAGGTCTGAAATACAGAGAACAACAATGACAGGACACTTAACAGATGATGCTGCTCCTCTCACCAATCTGTTTCTGAAGGTAACAGTACTGGCTCTAGACATTCACATGATGGAGAAGCAGGTTTCATCTGGAAAATCCACTCCAGCATTCCCATTTCCCTGAGTCTTTCATTATTGTCTTCAACAGGAAACTAAGGAATGTCGTCTCCAGCATTTTTTTTTTAATCCATATTTCTGCCAACCAAACAAATGAAATTACCCATGGTAGTCTTCTGCCTCAGCTGCCTGAGCCAACCAAGTAAACTGGTAACACGTTTCTTTATACTTACTCTTTAATTTTTTTTTAAATGGTCTCACTCTAGTCCAGGCTGGTCCTGAGTTCACTGTGTGGCCAAGGCTAGCCTTGAACTCACAGCAGTCCTTCTGCTTCAGCCTCCTAAGTGCTGGGATTACAGGTATGTACCAGCAGGTCAGGCTTATGTGGGTTATCATACTCAAAGCCTTGCCCTTGCTAGGCAGGTGCTCTAATTGCTGTGCCCCTCCTCTAACAAACATACCTTTTATATGCTGCAACATTAAATCCAGAATCTTTGCTCATTGGGCCCAGATCAAGAAATTTACCCTGATCCAGAGTTAAATTTTTATCACCAATATCCTGCCCTCTTAAAATTTATCCCCACATTTGTTCTTTGGATGGTGTATTTAACCTCCGCATTATTCATACTGTGGACCTCACACTTAGGGCCTTTATGAGCTTTGAGCCTTGTTTTAGGCGTAGAGGAAAATGTGCATGGTAAGAAAGGGCTTTTAGAAATATCAGCATTGTCTTACCTGGTAACTGCATCAGAGAGTGTCATCACTGATTCTGTAAACAATACAGAATTATTTTTCTCAGGTATAGGAGGAAAATCAACAGTATAGAAGGTAGGGATGGCAGTGCCTCTGCTACTGAGGGTAGGAAAATACCTTTCTTTGTCAAATTTCTTTGTCAGGATTTGGCAGTTCCCCACTCTCTCCCTGTTCTTCCCATAGGTCTCCATCCCATTCTTTTCCAGGCAGTGCCATAACTTTATTTATTTATTTTTTTTTGGTTCAGAGACCCAGGAAGTGCCTTAACTTTAACTGCAGGTAACTTTCCAGGCTGAACACTGACCTTATACTGGAGTTCAACTAATCATGTTATGAAGGTTTGCACTTGATCTTTAGCAACTTCAGTCCTATGGTTAAAGGAGAAAAGACTGTCCTTCCGAACGCACTCAGAATCTTTCGAGTTGCTTTTGTTTATCTGGAGCTGAGAATTTGAATCCCTGAGTTCATCATTCTTTTTTGTTATACTGTTGACACACTGAGAAGACTTTAAATTGTAGATGTGTGTTTATAGCTTTTTTCCCCCTCTATCCAAAGATGCTAAGAGTAAACAGCATCAGTGTATGCTATGGTTTGGATCTAGAGTGTCCCCCCCGCCCCCAAATACTCATGTATTTGGACATTGTGGAATATCTTTGGATTCTGTGTGCTGTAAAGAAGTTGGAAGGGGCAGACCACTGAGGCTGGATCACTGGGGCATGACCTGGAAGGGTCTATGCTAGCCCCTCCTCTCTTCACTCAGCTTCCTAATGCCAGGCCATGAAGTGGTTAGGCATCCACCATGTGCTTCCACTATTGCTATTTGCCCAGCAGACGGAGTGAATGAACCAAGACCTTCTGAAACTAAAACTTTTCCTTTCTTAAGTCGTGGGTGGGTGTTGAGTACGGTATTCTGTCTCAACAGTGAAGAAATAGCCAAGAAATTGGAGACAGACAAGTGAGATTGTTGCTGTAACTTACCAGACAATATAGTGTAGTACCTTTTGGAACCTGTTTGCAGAAAAAGTTTGGAAAGGTTTGAGATGCTAGCTAGGGAAACATTAGAAGCTGTGAGCCAACCTTGATGGGAGAGCCTGGTTAGTGTTCAGAAGACCAGAATTCCAAGAGAAGTGCAGATTGAAAAACTTTGGTTCTAGACTTTTCCGATGGGAAGGGGGGCTTTATTGAAAATTGTTCTAGAAACCATGCATGCTATACTCTGGCAAAAAAAAGTGTGTTGCCTTTTGTCCTTGTCTTGAGACTTTACCTGAAACAAGTTAATCTGGTGGAAGGAATTGTGAGGCATCCTAGTGTTCAGGCTGTCACATGTGTACCAGTTGTATGCTGGAATACAGAAAACGGTAGAGGAAAATAGGAGTAAATAAAACTTCCAATCTTGCTAGAAAGAAAAAAAGGTGTAAAAAACCTCCAGAACTTTCCCAGAAGCTATAATAATTTTTCATTTTCCAGTTGATCTGTTATTTGCAGATGACATGATAAGAAGACCCCATGAAATTCAACCATGAAACTTTGAGAATCGACAAATTCAGCCAGATTATAGGATACAAAATTAATATTAAAAAATCATTTTTCTACACTAACCAGTGAACTCACTGAAAGCTGAGAATAAGTCCATTCTCAATAGCTCTCCCCCCCACCCCCAATATTAAATATCTAGGAATAAACTAAGGAAGTGAAAGACCTCTACAGTGAAAACCATCTTATGCTGAAAAAGAAGACATTAGAAAATGGAAAGATGCCCCTTTTTCCTAGATAGACAGAATGAATGTTGTCAAAAAGGCTATACTTCTAAAACCGATACACAGATTTATCTTGATTCCTGTCAGAATACCAACATTTTCCACAGAACTTGAAAAACCAATCCCAAAATTAATATGGAACCAAAGAGACCTAGAATAGCCAAAGCAATCCTGCGTAACAGGACGAAAGGAGGTGACATTACAATTGAAGGCATTAAGGTATGTAACAAAGCGACAGTGATTTTAAAAATATACTATTGGCACAAAAGCAGACATTGACAAATGGAACAGAATTTAGGATGCAGAGACAACCATAGATACCCTCAGCTGTCTAATCTTTGACAAAGGGGCTAACAACATAGACTGAAAAAAGGATAGTTTCTTAAATAGTGCTGGAAAAACTGGTTGTCCCCATGCAGAAGAATGAATCTAGACCCACACTTGAAACAATGTGCCAAAATCAAATTAAGGTGGATTAAAGGCCTAAATATAAAATCGAAACACTGAACATCCTCAGGGACAAAATAGGTAAAACTCTTGAAGATAGAGGAGTGGGCAAAGACTTCCTGAACAGGAATAGGACACCTGATGCAAAAGAACCACTAAATCATCAAGTGGGATTATATCAAATTAAAAAGCTTCTGCACAACAAAGAAAACAATAGAATGAAGAGAGAACCAACAGAATGGGGGGAAATTTTTACTATCTGCACCTTGGACAGGAGGACTAGTAACTGGAGTATATGAAGAACTGAAGAAAAATAGGCCTCAAAATCAAAGACCCAATTAAAATGGGCAATTAAAATGAATAGACAGTTCTCAGATGAAGAAGTACAAAAGGCTAGCAAATATATGAAAAAATGTTCAATATCCTTATTCATTAGAGGAATGAAAATCAAAATAACACTGAAGTACTATTTTACTTCAATGAGAATGGCATATACCAAGAACTAGCAAGAGGTACTAGCAACAATAGATATTGGTGAGGTTGAGCAGAAAAAAGATCATTTTTACATTGATAGTGGGACTGTAAAGTAGTGCAACCGCTATGGAGAGCTGAAAAAGAGATTCCTCAAAAGGCTGAAAAAGATTTCATTTGTCCCAGTGGTATCTGTTCTGGGTCTCCTTTCAAAAGACTTAAAAGCAGCATATAACAGAAATACATGTACCCCCCAAGTTTATAGCAGCACAACTAAAAACAGCTAAGTCGTGGAAGATGCCAAAATATCCATAAATAGAACACAGGATACAAAAATAAAAAAATTAAAAATGTGTTCTATGTACACAGTGGAGTACTGCTCATTTTTAAAGACAGATTTGAGTTATTAGTGAATGTATACAACTCGAGACCATCATACTTCATGAAGTGAGTCAGACTCAGGTTACATATGGTGTGGCTTCTCTAATAGGAGAAACCCAGAATACAAAGAAATAATACAGTCAAATGGTCACTGGACTGTGAAAAGGGGGTAGGGAAGGAATTGAGAGGTTGATACAACATATATGTGCACAACTCATATTCAGTGCAACCATTGTGTGTCACATATACACAATGAAAATAGGGGGAAAATAAAAGGTTAATCCAAATTAAAATGAAAAATAATAGTTTTTCTGCTTCCTTCCTTTTATTTAGAGCTGCCAGTCTAGTTGTTAGGTGTCGACATCTACAGTGGGTTTCCTCCCTCATTTACTGGCCTTTAGTCAGTCACATCCAAAGCTGTGCCCTACTAATTAGATTGGTGTTCCCTAATCCCACTAAATTAACAAAGTGATTTAAAGATTTATACCATAATTGCACCACTTCTGCTGAGATGGTCATTCTTAACTGGAACTAACGTAGTAGTTGGGCAGAAGTCTTTATTTTCTCATTAACAGGTCACTGTATTACAAAACCTGAGGTGATATTCAAGTTGGAGCAAGGAGCAGGACCATGGGTGTCAGAAAAAGTTCCAATCCAGAGCCTCCCTGGTAAGTCATGTGTAGTAGGCAGGGAGATGGAGCAAGTGAAGTTCATCAGACATTAGCCTTGCTGAGCTGGGTTTTTTTGGGTTTTTTAAAATCAGTTTTTATACTAGGTCCTTGTCTTTAAGACTGCTGTTCTCTTGCATGAGACGCTTGCTGTATGCCATCCTGGATGGGGTCTCACATGCAGACCTATCAGATTTTTCTATTATTATTGTATATTTTCTTAATAGGAAGAGAGGCCTAATAAATCCTAATCTCTGGCTCATAGTGGACATTTTTGTTGGCTAGGTACTTCATAAGTTTTCACTAATCCTTCTTTCCTCCATTTTCATAGAACATTTTTTTTCAGTACTTGTTACTTGATCCCTCCTTGGCATTGGTGTTCTTATGAATGTGGTAATATGAGTAACAAAGTTAATGTTCTATCTTTAATTGAATTAATATAGAAACCAAAATCAAGCAAATATTTAGTATTTGTTGGAGCCACAAAGAATGTTTTACCTGGGTAACAGAAAGTAAAATATGGGGAAGGTGATTTTAAGAGCATTATTATTTTTTTGTTTAATTTTGAGATAATAACTATTCAAGATATAATTTTAGGAACAGTTTAAAGGAAAGACAGTTTTAAAGAGATTATTAATTTTGAGATACCTGTTTTCCATATTTTGTGCATAATTATAGATGAGTATAAAATCAAGACTTAGTATATTTTTTTTAAACTTGGGATTCAATAAATTGTTAGTATTGAAACTATATTCAGGCAATCACCTAGGAAGCTGATAAGAAAATGAGAAGAGAGGTTTATAAATCATCGTAATGTGCCAAAATGTGAGACTATGGAAAACCAAGAACATAAAAATGTGACAGAGAAACTTGGAAAAGATTGATCTTGGTCTCAGTAGAACATTCAAGAGATTTTAGGTTTGAAGTCCACATGAACTAAAGTTTCTATGTTGAAGAGCTTATATGTTTGTATTGAAATGTGTTTCTGCTTAAATATGTAGCTTTTTCTTTGTGAAAATTATTCTAAGACACAAAGGCCAAAACTTTTTAAAGAAAGCTTCATTTCTCTTAGAAGTACAGCATAGCTGAAATGTCAAAGTAAAATCCTTTAGAAGTAATAAGATACCAAGCAGGGATACATATGACTAGAACGGGGTTGCAGGTAGATAGGGTTGTGATTACAGCAGCAGCCACACAGATATATGGTGGCACAGTTTGGTTTGCAGAATCAAGTCCTTTAGTCAATTCCTGAAGTGGTCTGAAATTTTCTTACCAGTTACACTTTCATTCAGGTAAAATTAGGAGCTCTTCTTCCAGTATACTAAGGTACTTTGCCTTTGAAAAACCTCACTGATGTCTACTTCATCTTACTGTGAAGTATAAAAGCTAAACACAAATCTGTTCTCTAAGCTATGCTCATCTTTAAGCAGTAGAGAAGCAGATCATATCTGTGTACACTAAAGGTAGCCACAACAGAAAATTGTCATATCTAATTTGAAAGAGCAGGAAAGCAGAATGAGATTGTTTTCACTCTTCCTACATGAAAGAACCAATAAAAGAGAAGGAATAACAGAGTTAGGGCACTTTCCTATCAAGCAGAAGGCCCTGGGTTCAAGTCCCAAGCACCACACAAGCTGGGGTTGATGGTGCATGGCTGTAATTCCAGCACATGGGAGACTGAGGCAGGATTACCATGTGTTCAAAGCCAGCCTGTGCTACGTAGTGAGTTCAGGACCAGCCCAGACTACAGAGCAAAATCTGCCAGGAAAAAAAGGAAAATGAAGTTATAGTTGAGAATGATTTGCATGAATTTGACTATTTCTCTATCATCTTAGATGTCCATAAAGTGAATGACCCAAAGGAGAGAAGCCAGGAAAATCAAGAAAGACATTTGTTGCAAATTGTAGTCATCAATCACCTGTCAACTGAGGACAAGGTTGAAGTAAGAAAAAGTCTTAATATTAACTCAAACCCCATTTCATATCTGACAGTGAAGAATGTTAACTCTTCAGAAATGAGGCCTAAGGAAATTAATATATGGCAGAGTGTGTTTGTCCCTGTTAATCCAGATAGGGTACAGACTGGAAATGTATCTAATGATTCTAATGTAACTGGGAAATCACTTAGACATCCTGAACATCTTAATGTGCCTAATGAGGTTCAAAATGAGCAACATTTTCAATATTGCGGACAAGAGAAAAACTTCAACTTAAAGGCATTATGGGCACATAAGAGGTTTTATGTGGGAGATACCTCCAGTATGCTCCATGAATATGGTAAAGCCTCTGATAAGGTCACTCTTACTGCCCAAGAAATTACCTGGGTAAATGAAAAAACATTCAAATGTAGTATTTGTGGGAAAATGCTCTACACAAAATCTAAACTCACTAAACATATGAAAATACACAAAGGAGAGACATGTTACAAGTGTATTGATTATGATACACCCTTTATTAAGAAGTTAGATCTTACAAAACATCAGATAACACCTGTAGAAGGAAAGCCCAATGGATATAATGGATGTAGGAAATCCTTTTGTCAGCTGTCACAACTAAATGTTCATCAGAGAGTTCACAGAGGGGGAATGTGTAATGAATACAGTGTACAAGGGAAAAATTTGTCTCAGAAAACAAATTGCATTGTGAACCTCAAAATTAACAAAAATGAGAAACCCTACAAATGTAAAGAATGTCGAAAAACTTTCAACCGTAAGTCATCCCTCACTATACATCAAAGAGTTCACACAGGTGAGAAACCATATGAATGCAAAGAATGTGGGAAAACATTCAGCAATAAGGCAGCTGTCACTTACCACCAGAGAACTCACACAGGTGAGAAACCCTACAAGTGTAATGTATGTGGGAAAACCTTCTATCAGAAATCAGACCTTTGCAAACATCAGAGGACACACACAGGTGAGAAGCCCTATGAATGCAGAGAATGTGGGAAAACATTCAATAATAAGGCAGCTCTTAATTACCACCAGAGAACTCACACAGGTGAGAAACCCTACAAGTGTAGTGTCTGTGGGAAAACCTTCTACCAGAAGTCTGACCTCTGCAAGCATCAGAGAACACACACAGGTGAGAAACCCTATGAATGTAATATATGTGGAAAAACCTTTTGCCAGAAGTCAAACTTCCAGATGCATCAGAGAATTCACAAAGGTGAGAAACCCTACGAATGTGAAGAATGTGGAGAAGCATTTGACAAATTTTCATACTTCATGGTACATCAGAGAATTCACACAGGTGAGATACCCTATGAATGTAAAGAATGTAGGAAAACGTTCAATTTTAAGTCAGCTTTCACTTATCACCAGAGAACTCACACAGGTGAAAAACCCTATGAGTGTAATGTGTGTGGAAAAGGTTTCTACCAGAAGTCAAACTTTCAAGTACACCAGCGAACTCACACTGGTGAAAAACCCTATGAATGTAATGTGTGTGGAAAAGGCTTTCTCCAGAAGTCTAATTTCCAGATACATCAGAGAACTCACACAGGTGAGAAGCCGTATGAATGTAAAGAATGTGGGAAAAATTTCAACTGTAAGTCAACCCTCACTGTACATCAGAAAATTCACACAGGTGAGAAACCCTTTGAATGTAATGTATGTGGAAAGTCCTTTTACCAGAAGACACATCTCCTCAGACATGAGAGAACTCACTCAGATGAGAAACCTTATGAATGTAATGAATGTAAGAAAACCTTCTTTCGTAGATCAGCTCTCAGTAATCATCAGAGAACTCACACAGGTGAGAAACCCTATGGGTGTAATGTATGTGGAAAATCCTTTTACAAGAAGTCAAGGCTCCACAGGCATCAGAGGTGTCACTCAAGTGAGAAACCCTATGAATGTGAAGAATGTAGGAAAACTTTCTACCACTATTCGTCCCTAATAGTACATCAGAAAACTCACACAAATGAGAAACCTTATGCATGCAATGAATGTAAGAAAACGTTCAACCACAAGTCAGCTCTCACTTACCACCAGAAAATTCATACAGGTGAGAAACCTTACGAATGTAATATATGTAGAAAAGCCTTTTATCGGAAGTCAGAACTCTTCAGACATCAGAGAATTCACACAGGTGAGAAACCTTATGAATGCAAAATATGTAGGAAACATTTCAACCGTAAGTCCCACCTTAGTGTGCATCAAGTAACCCATGTGCGTGAAGGACCCTATGAACATGTGTAAAACCCAAGACAAAAATTCACAGACATCAGAGAAATCATGCAGGTAAGAAACCTTGTCAATGTAATATATGTGGGAAAACCTCTAACTAGGTATAGTTATCTCAGTACATATCAAGGAATTCATAAAGGTGAGGAAATAACTAAATGTAAAGAATATTTTAAAAAAACCTTTCAGCAACGTCTTAGCGTACAGCAGATGACTCACATGGAAAACCTATATAAATGAATATGAAATCCTGCGTTAATGAACCCAGCCTCATGAAGCATCAAAGCATTCTCTGAGAGGACACCTTAAAATGGTGGTAAATATAGGGAATTTTTTGTGATGAGTCACTCCCCAGCAAACATCAAAAACAATCACAAATGTAGCAAGTGGTGCAGACTGCCCATGTGTTTTTGAGAAAGTTCTCCTTGGGTCCCATGTCCTCTCAACTTGAAACTTGACCCTCTCCCCAGTGTTCAGATTTTTAAACACAACTGAACATAATTTATAGTAAAGGAAAATTACATAGTTGGTATTAATGTTCAATATAGAAATGATTGGCAGTCATTCATAAAACTCCATATAGCAATGAATAAATGTATGGATAATGGTATTACCTGCCAGGGTGAATTGGACTATGTTTGCAAACATCTGTGGTTATAATTGGAAGTTGGGAGATTCAGCTGGTATTAAATGGGTGGTACAGACAGGCCAGAGTTGCTGCTGAATAATATGCTTTGCACAAAATATCAGTCATTAAAATGATCCTTTTGTGTATGTATGGGTGTGCATGACTATTTCATGTTAACAGACATTTTTCTACATGAGAACAAGTATAACTATGCCAAGGATATTCAGATTAATATAATGAGTATTGTAGTTTATATACTAAGATTTTTGTGCCAATAAATGATTTCCTAAACATACTGTCTCAAGAATTATGTACCTACCTTTTCTTCTGCTAGACTGTGTAAGTGTATGTAACTATTTTGAACATTCTTTACAATTTGAATTTTTCAAACTTTTTGTCACTGGGACAGAATACTTAACGTGCACAGTTTAAATATAAGCTGCTACCTTCCTCTGTGACTTGACTTGATGTGACTTGGCCTCCCTGTTTGTGATGTCATCAGGAGCTGCCTTTGCCTTTACCTGTGCCTCTACCATGTACTTCCTCTGTTGCTGGCCACCCATGCGTAAACTATGACCTTCAAAACAAAAAATAACTAAGACAACTTCTGACCAAAGAATGCATTTCACAGCCAAAGAAGTGAGTTAGTGTGTTCATGCTCATGGAATTCACTGGTTTTACAATGTTCCCCACTGTCTTAGTTACTTGTTCATTGCTCAGACAGAATACCTGATATCCACAACTTAAGGGAGGAAAGATTTATTTTAGCTCACAGTTTCAGACAGTCTCACATAGTCTATTAATTGGTAGCTGGCAATGGTAGAAGCACATGATGTAGTCAGTGAAAAGTCAGAGAAAAGCTCTTCATGGCATTGCAGATAAAAATCCAAGTAAGGAAAAGTTGATGTCTGAGGAATAAAGTGAAGGACAGAGCTTTCCTAGGAATAACTGTAACAATGTTTCTTCCTTTTATTTAACTGATACTGCCAGTTGGACCACCCACACCTAGTGTGGGTTTTTTATCATTTCCTGGCCCACAATCACACAGTAAAAGCTGTGCCCTGGCTATCTCCTAATCTCAACAAGATGACATAATCCAAGTTAAGCCCCAAGCATCCACCCCTTCCAGCCAGGGCCCTGCTTCCTACAGTTCCATACATATGCCACTACATCCAAATACATGAGATTTTGGAGGGATATTTTAAATCCAAATTGTAGCACCATCCAGAAGCAGCTGGATGGGTAGGACAGTGGAATGGCTACTTGAAGATATTAAAGACATGGTTACAGTGCCATCTCAACGGTAATATCTTGTAGGGTTGGGGCAAGGTTTCTCACAAGGCTGCATATGCTGTAATCAGTGACCAATGTATGGTACTGTTTTCAATAGCCAGAATTCACTGGTCTAGGAATCAAAGGATGGATGTGGAAGATAATCAAAGCTACTAGTGGCCCACTAGCAAAATTTTTGCTTCCTGTTCCCATGACTTTACACTCTGCTGGCCTATATGGAGGAAAGCTTGTGCCAGGAGCACAATTCCATTTATCTGGAAGGTAAGACTTCCCTATCATCACTTGGGCCTCATGTTGCTAAGTCAATAAGGTAAAAAGGAAGTTACAGTATAAGCATGAGTGATAGATCCAGAGTACCAAGGGGAGATTGTAGTAGGAGTGCATAATGGAGGTAAGGAATAATATGTTTAGAGTGCATGAGATATCTTAAGGTGTCTCCTAGTATTAACATGCCCCATTTTTAAAGTTAGGAAACTACAACAACCCAGTACAGAGAGCATGACAAGTGCTCCAAAACTTTCAGTAATGAAAGTATGGGTCACCTTACAAGGGGGGGAAAAATCTAAGTGCTTGCTGAACATCCAGGAAATAACAGAATGGTTAGTAGAAGAATGTCATGAATATCATCTACAACCCCATGACCAGTTACAAAAACAAGGGTTGTAATTAGAATTTCCTGTGCCAGCAATATGCTTGTATACATAAAATTATATCCATTGCCTTCATATTGGAATTTGTTAATGTTACATTAAATGCTTGCTTGCTTGCTTGCTTGCTTGCTTGCTTGCTTGCTTGCTTGCTCAACACTCAGAAAACTGAGGCAAGAGGATTGCCATGAGTCTGAGGCCAGCCTGGGTTACATAGTTCAAGACTAGCTTGGAGTACAGAGTGAGATCCTGTCTCAAATAATAGGAAGGAGAAAGAGGAGGAGATGAGAAGTAGAAGGAAAAGGAGAAAGAACAGAAGAAAGAGGAAGAAGACAAAGATGAAAAAGAAATCAAATGTCAGAAAATGATAAACATTCCTAAAGAGGAACTCTTCTGGGGAAGAATCTATTGCATTTCTATTTATATGCAGTATAGTTGTATTATATTGGGTGTTATTAGAAAATTGGCTATTGAATTTTGAGATGAAGTATAGTTTAAGAAGATGTGACTGATGGTCATGTTGACCATTTAAAGCATTATGTCAACTTAAAGGAAACAGGAAGTTCTAAGTTTCAAGGCAGAGCTTTTTGTGATTTACATGTGGACAGCAAATGAAGGAAGATGATGTACTCTGGATGTGGGTGGCCCAAACAATAGACTGGTAGCTTAAACTAAATAAAAGGGAGGGAAGAAGGAAGATTATTACAACTTCTTCTGAAAAAAACTCTGGCCTTTGCCGTTGTCTCTAAACATTGACTCACTCCTGCCTTTGCATTGCCAATCTCTATCACAAATTTGCTGTATTTCTCAGGTCTTTGCCATCACCTTTGGACACTGGTCTGCAACACAGACTCCAGCATCTATCCTGCAGTCTCAAACTGGTGTTCTTCTATCTTCACATCTGAATATTTACTAGCCTTTTGAGCTTTCACACATGCTGGTGGTCACTTTGGACCTTGTTTTTGGACTTGTAAGTCATCCTAATAAAGTTCCTTTTATATATACATAATTTCTATTCTGCTTTTGCAAGAATCTTAATACACTAGTGCTCACACCTTCCTCAACATCAGAACTTTTACTGGACAGTAACCCTAACCATGTAATGACCCAGGAGAGACCATTATCATAAATATACACTTTAGAAAACACCAGAGATTTTAATCTGGAAAGAATCTTTGTGTTTAAATAAATGTGTTGATATATATTTTTAAGTAGAAATTGAGTTAGGGGCATAGCTCAGTAGTTAAGTGCTTGCCTAGTAAGCACAAGACCCTGAATTTAATTCCCCAGTACCACATAAACTTGGTGTGAAGATGCATGTCTGTAATCCTGGCACTCGAGGCTGAAGCAATAGGACTGCCATGAATTTGAGGCCAGCCTGGACTACAGAGTGAGACCGTCTCAAAAAAATAGAGTTGAAATAGTGAATTTACAATAGACAACACTTAGGACCTAACAAATTCACATATTATTGTATATTAGAATGCTACAGTAAAATTACTCAGTTAAATAATTTTGATGTTTCAGATAAGCAGGTACATTGCTATTTCAGTAGATGTATTCATGTATGTCCTTTGTATTGCCAGTATTTGACATTTTTTGAAAAACAATTATTGATGTAATTGACTTTTTAAGTAATTTTAGCCTACGCATTCATTCCTAATATTTATGTAAAAACATAGGAACAATTTTTGCTTCTGCAGAAGGCTAAAAGATGCCCATGTCCATTTAGTTGATATTATTTATATCTACTTTTCCATGAAAAATTAAGGACATGAAAATACGTATACAGAGGAAATACAGAGATGCTCTTTGTGGTTAGCTTGCAACAGTGCTGGAAGTCATGCATGAAGGAGGTGTAGGATTCATTGTTCTACACAGTAAGAAACAGGAACCGTGAACTCTGGAAATGAATTTAAAGACCTAAATTCTGAGCTACTATTTATATGGTAATAATAAACCTTCACAGATAGCAGAAGCAAGTATAAATACCTTAACTCTGAAAGGACATAAATTTATTTTAAACATAAATGTATTAAACAATTAGTCTCAACCTTGAAAACTAGAGAAAACACACCTCCAACATGGACCATTCTACCATGACATGAATCCTTACTCAGCATATGTATTCTGTATGTTGACCAAAGAACATACATGGGATTTGAAATGTTCAATCAGTATTTTTATGAACCTAACTTGTTTCAACAATAAAATTAAATGGCTTCTAATGAGTTAATAGTTACTCCTATTGCTGGAGTCAACTACATAACACCTGCAACTTAAATGAAGAGGTTTATTGTAGCTCAAGTTTCAGTGGGTTCCACCCATGTCTGGGCAGCTCCAAAAAACCAGTGAAAGGGCCTAGTAAAGGAAAGCTATTCACCACCTAGTAGCCAAGAAACAACAAAAAAAAAGGAGTAAAGAGGGACAAGAATTAGCCCAAATCACACTCCCTTCTGTAGGCCACCCCTTCTGACTTGGCCTCTCTCACCTTTGAATGTAAGGCTTTGGGGGAAGTTTATATCTAAACATTTTATCCCTGGTGCTCAAAGGGCTCACATTTATTTCTTCATACAAAATGTATTTATACTGTGTTAAGAATTTTCAGTCTTAATAGTTTCAGCATTGCTGAAAAGTCAAAGTCTGATCTTCTCTGAGACTCAATGCTAATTATTAGCTGTGAGCCCCTATCTCACACACACACACACACACAAAAAAAAAAAAATTTTTTTTTTTAAAGGCAGAGTCTCACTGTAGCCCAGGCTGGCCTTGGACTTGGCAATCCTCCTGCCTCAGCCTCCCAAGTGCTGTGCCACCATGCCTGACTTATGTGGTGCTGGGGAATCGAACCCAGGGCCTTAGGCTTGCTAGGCAAGCTCTTTAAACACTATGCCATTCTTCCAGCCCAATTCTTCTAATTTAAAATGACATAGGATAAACATTCCTATTCCAAAAAGGAGGAACAGGAGGGTAAAAAGCAACGAAGCCAAAATAAGAAAATAACCCAGTGGTGTAGACATAAAATACTGTAGCTCTACGTTCACTACTTGAGGTGTGTTTGGTGAATATGAGCTCCAAAGGGCTTGGGCAGTTTCATCCCTATGGCATTGCCTGATGCAAACATGATGGACTCTCTTGGGGTGATTTCAGTTGGTGCCTGTGATTTTCCTAAACACTCATTCTGCATTCCTGGGTATCTCCAAATTCCTGGGTTTACCACAACACCTTTGCTATAATACACAGCTTCATGTCTGTCTCGGACACACAGTAGGAATTGTAAACCTGTCACACTTTTTCCTGTCCCCATCTCCCTACCCCATGGAGGCTTTCTTCTTAAATCTTGGTGGAAAAGTCTAATACTATATAATTCTTACCATGCACATGCTTTCAAAACCAGGGCCATTTGAATGACTGCATAATATACTGTTAGCTTGAGGCATATCCTGCTCTCCTTTGACCATGTTTGCAGCAGCCTCTGAGTCCATACACAATGAAATGCATCCCATAGAACCAACTGAAGTGTCATTTCTTGAATAGACACCCCAGGAACTCTCTTCTGAAATGAAAGGCATACAATTTTTATTGTTAATCTCCCCAATAAATATGCTGTCCTTTGCTCCAACTTTGCATGTACTTCATTTTGGGGGTGGGGGGAGGGCGGGAATCAAGTCTGCCGTGTGTTCCTGAGTCTCATTGTATTTGGCTACAAGCTAGTAGTATCTATGCTTAGACCTGAATGCTGGCTGCCTGAAACTTCCTTTGCCAGATTAGGTTGCCTCCCTAAATCTCAGTCTCCTATAGTCTCAGAACACGAGCAATATGAAGATAAAATTTTTACCATAGCATTACATATGTAGCTTGTGTTCCAATTGTGAAAAGAGAATTTTTTGCCAGCTGAAATTTTTTGAACCTGTCATAATTACTCATCTGTTGCTGAGACACAGAACCTGACATCTACAACTGAGAGCTGAGTAATGATTTTTCAGTTTCAGGAAGTCTCAATTAATGGGTGGCTAGCGATAGCTGAAGCACACAGCAGAGGCCCATAGGAATAGAAACTGTTTACATCCTGGCAGACAAGTGAGCAAGAGCAGAGCTAGCATATATCCTTCCAGGCCAGGTCCCATTGTTCTTACCCCTCCAATCTTGCCCCACCTTTTATTAGCACATGGTTCCATGGATATTCTACAACATCCAATTACATGAGGCTTTTGGGGGACATTCCAGATCCAACTGTAACAATAACCTGTCCTGTCAACATTCCTATCAACATTCTGATCTCGGCTTTAACAAAAATCAAGCCCAGGATACAGCAGTTTATGGCTTCTCTAGTTGGCATCTGCAAACCGTTCCAATCTACTACTGCAAGCCAATTCCAAAACCATGTCAAAGGAAAAAAGGCTTGTGAGAATCAGGAAGAAAGGCTCATCCAAAGAATACAGATGCAGAATGCAGCATGCAGCTTCCCTGAGTGATCACCTATGCAGGGGTGGACTTTAAGCCACTTCAAAAGTAAAATTTTTATTTACTTCCAAAATACGATGGGACAGAACAAACAGTCTATGAAAGTGTTTTGTTCCCTCAGGGTTGAGAGAAGAACCTATGATCTGCTGCGATGGCACTTTATGGAGCTTAGATCAAGAAATGAGGGCTAAATCTTAGCACTTCCCACAGGTAGGGTAGAACCCGATTTTTCAGGGTTTTCAAGTGGTGTTTATTTTTGCCGCCTCCTCAAAGGCAAACATGTTTCTTCTTCAACACTTTCTGTAGTTTGCTGAAGATCCATATAAGGAATGATAACCTGGATTCAGTAGTGAGAACTGTACCCTTCTCTACTTAAAACCAAAATGCCAGCAAGCTTTGCAGCATGCAGAGCAGATCCTCAAATTCTTCTTCACTGATGGTGTAGTGGCAAATCTTCATCCTGAAGACTCAAGATTCTGAATTCATGTTCATAGTCTGATGAATATTACAGCTGATGAATATTACAAGATGCGCCCCCGGGAACTACAGTGAACCACTGCTGATCCTATAGCGCTGAAAATAAAGAACACTAGCAATGTTGTGTTAGACTTCCTCAAGAGATAGGAACAAATGTCTACTCACCTCGATAGGGCACAAACAACAAGACTATTATCGTTTGGATCTGGAATGTACCCAAAGTCTGAGGTATTTGGATGTCACGGATTGTCTATAGAATCATGTGCTGTTGGGGGATTGAGGCTTGGTCTGGAGAGGTGAGTTACAGGCATTTGGTAGATTATAGGTGTGTGGTGGAAACATGCATATGGGTTGGATTACAGGTGTGTGGGCTGGATTATGTGTGTGATGGGGGCTCAGGCCTGGGAAGGGTGGAACACTTAGGCTGGACTGAAAAGGGACAGATCGCTGAGATGGACATGGAATGATACACACTGCTTCCCTCGCTACAGAAACTTGACTTGGCTTCCAGTTTGCAGTGAGGTGAGGAGCTGCCTCCACATCTGCCTCTACCATGTGCTTCCACTGTGCTGGATGGCCGCCCCTAAATGGACTGTGACCTTCTGAAACTGTAAGCTAAAATAAACTTTTCTTCCCTTAATTTGTACATGTCAGGTATTGAGTTACAGCAAAACAAAAAAGTGACTAAGACATAGACTAGTGATTACACAAAACTCCAAATTAATGAACGAATGAGTTTATTCAGTTACAGGAGTATAGATTAGTGGTTACTTACAGGAGGATGGATGACTCAAAGGCAGTAGCGTCACTGAAAGTCTATGCCAGCATAAGTGACCTCTAGGAAGCTGCAATCTGCATTTATATTCTTAGGGAGAGGCTTTTCATCTGGAAAGTTTTAAGAACACTTGTGTTTACTTCCGGAGGCAACACTCCACTGCTTCTAGCTCTTACATTCAGAATTGTCCTATTAAGTTGGTTGCTATTACTTATTTACTGTAACAAATGTAATATTCTCTATAATGTCCCACAAAGCAGCAGCTTCTGGACTGGAGACTTAAATTCTTTATAGTATCATGCACTCTGTCTTGTCATTAACATGCATCTTACAGGAGAGCTTCAATATGCAATCAGGAGACACTCCACAAAGACTAGTGTCTTGAAACAGAGAAGTTATCTTTCATGTAGTCTCTGTGAACTCTGCCAGATGTGCCACGGAATTCTTAGTAGCCACTCATAGGCTCAGCCCAAAATGGCCCCTAGAGGAAAGACTAATATCAAGTAATTATAATAAGTTCAATCACAAAAACATGAATAACTGTTGTCTTCAGTTACTTTCTCATTGCCGTGACAAATACTGGACATTCACAACTTATGGGTGGAATGATTTATTTCAGCTCAGTTTCTGAAGGTCTCAGTCCATTTGTTTGTGGCTGGCAAAGGTGGGCAGGAAGAAACTGACAGAAAACTGCTGCTCACAACATGGCAGGGAGGAAGCCAAGTGAGGGAGAAAGGGAAGGAGCTGGTGTATACCTTTCCAGGTCATGTCCCAGTGATCTGCCCCTTCTGGGTCCAGCCCTAATGTTATACTGCTTCTGGGTTAAGCTCCCGTGCATGATCCAGCCCTTTCAGGTCACACACCCAGTAATATGCCACTCAACCATAATTCAAGTCCCAGTGATCTACCTTTCAGGTCACATGCCCAGTAATGTGCCCCTCAATCATAATCTACAACACACTCCTAATCTACCATACATCTATAACCAATAATATACCACACTCCTACAATCCACCCCTCTCAACCAGACCCCAACTTTTAACAGCACACGGAATCCATAGGTAGTCCATAATATTCAAGTACATGAGGCTTTTGGGGGACATTACAGATCCAAACCACAATATCCCACCACTGGCCCCCAAAAGACTAAAGTCCATCGTATGTAAAGCATACCTAGGCCTTCTCTTAAGAGTTGCCAAAATCTCTTAACAGTTCCAGCACACCTTGAAAAAAAAAAATCCAACTCTAATGTATTCTCCAAGACTCAAGGCAAGCTTAGCTATGAGCATCTCTGAAAACTAAAGAAAAGTTACATGCTTCCAACATACAATAGCACAGGGTAAACATTCCCATCCCAAGAGAGGAAACAAAACAAGTTCTAAACCCAGGAGAGCAAGGGTTAAATCCTGTAGCTACACTGAATCCTGTAGTTCTGCGTCCAGCAGTTGGTAAACTGGTGAGATGTGAGCTCCAAAGGGCCTGGTGGCCCTGCCCCTAACATCACTACCTTTGGCCATCCACTGCCCTTTTAGGGGTACACCCCTAGCCTCCAAGGCCATCTTCTGAAATCTAGGTGAGAGCCTCTGTAACCCCACAACTCTTTCATGCTGCATGCCTGTGAAACAAGTACCATGTGGATCACACCACAGTCCACCACTGGCTTGTGCAGCAATATGGTCACTGCTAAGACTTCTGAGCTTTCAGATGACTGAACTCTTCCCTTTTAGAATGAGCATGTTTAATCCGAGCCACTATATGCTGAAATTGTTTAACTTTTTTTTTTCCTTAGGGACTCACAACCAAGAATTTCCCTCGAGTCTCAGAAGACATAGGACTTGGACTTTTTAGCAGTGCTGGAATTATTAAGATTTTGGCAACCATTAGAAAAAGACTAAATACATTTTGCAGAAGATGGCCATAAGTCTTCTGGGACTCAGAGGCAGAACGCTGAGTTTGGATCTGGAATGTCTCTCAAAGGCTTCATGTATCTGGATGTAGTGGGATACCTATGGAACTGTGCTGTGTAGAGATAGGTCCTGGCTGGAAGAGGAAGATACCTGGGCTTGACCTAGAGGGATTGTGTCCATTTACTGACATGGGATAGGGTGCTCAGGACAGAACTTTCAGGTGTGTCTTTTGACTGTGGTCCAGAGTGAGAGGTCACTCTCCCTGGATGTGGGTGACATAACTATCAATTTGAACTAAGGAAAAGAAAATAGAAGAAACACTGTTACAGCTTTAGTCTCCAGACTCAGTCCTCAGCTGTCTGTCATGATGTGAAGAGCTTTGCTCTCACAATTCCTCTACCGTGTGCTTCCATTGTTGCAAGCCAGCCATGAATGAACTGACACCTTACAAACTGTTAACTAAAATAAATCTTTCTTCCCTTAAATTGTACATGTTGGGTATTCTGTGCCAGCAGTGAATAAATGAGGACAACAGTTTTACAGTGTTTATACACATTTATGGACATGAGAAGAAAGGAAAACAAATACATAGTATCTGAGAAAGTACATAACAAGATATAAATGATCTGGGTTGGTATGTGCAGACATTTTTGACCTTAGCCAAGAATATATTTTACTTTTTATTAACTGATCTACACAAAGAATTGAAGCCAGGTCTGCATTCATGCTAAGCATGTAACCTACCACTGAGATAAAAACCTAGGCTGTGAAACAAGTACTACGTGGATGACACCAAAGTTCACCACAGGCTCAAGCAGCAATCTGGTTCCCTTGGACTAGACTGGGTTGTTATCAAACCTATTACCAAAAATGTACATATTCTCTGAACAGTTACACTGGGTCACATCAAGTAAAATGTTGATACAAAATACACAAGCCACAATTATATTATGGGATATTCTACATATTGTAGGCTGCTTAACAGCTGCCTGACCTCTCGATTCCAGAAGGAACAAAGAAAATTACAAATGTCTCTTGTCATATAGCACAATGTACTCCAATAGGCAATATCACTATTTATGTTTATATATTTTTATATAATCAAAAATATTTTGGTGGGTACTAGATATTAAGACCAGGGCCTTCAAACAGATATATCCCAAGCCCATTTCTAGTTTTGATATTGAGACAGTGTCTTGCTGAGTCAGTAATCTGCCAAGGCAGGGCTCAAACTTTTGGTTTTCCTGACTCAGCTTCCCAGAGTAATCATGTATTTTTAACAAATTTCTGATGCTTAATTTCATTTGAAAATATCTATGTTAAATAAGTAGGTAGTTTACTTCATGGTAAGTTTGATTCACAATATACAAAGGTTTTGGTGGAAGCTTTCACACATAGAAATTAATACCATATTTAAAGTGTTCAATAAAATTTCCTGGTTTGATAAAACATTTTCAATTTGTTGCAATTTCTCCATGAATGCTTTTATTTTTCATAAACTACTTGAGAATAAAAGTATCTGTACATATGTCTCTCGTGTGCTTTCTGCAATATGAAAGGGCAGGTAACACCTATCAGAAAGTTTATAAAGTGAATTAGTTACAATGAGTTTACAATGTAATTAAGATAGCTGAAATACAAGGGTTGAACAGAGCACCTCAGTCAGGTAAACTATACAGAAGGCATTTGAGACAGGTGGAAAGATTTCTTCTCTCTCCAATCAAGTATGTTTGTCTTAAACCTGTCATCTTCTATTTATGGCTCCAAGCCCAGCATGGAGGTCAGCTTCAATTCAGTCCCAAAGTACATGAGAACTCAGGGAGAAAGAAAAAGATGGAAGTTTCTGTGGGGGACAGGCATAAAGCACTGATCATCATGTGTCCATTCTTCTGTAAAGTTAAGAAACATGTTCCCACCCAAAATAAGCTTGTAAAATAAGGGCTATACTTCTTTCACATAGCCAGTCTCTGTGTATAACCTCCTTGATATGCCATCTCAGAAAAATATCTCACATTTATTACGTTTTAAAATTTACTCCTATAGGTGAATTCTTTCATGCCTGATGAGACTGGGCTCTAGTGTTTTCTATTTACTGTATTCGTAAGATTTCTTCCATGTGAGTTCTCTGATGTACAATGAGAGATGGCTTATGATAGAAAGTTTTCTTACATTGTTTACACTGAAATTGCTTCTCAATGTCATGAATCATCTGATGCCTGCTGAGGTTTGACTTCTTGTGAAATGCTTTTGCACACTGTTGACATGTGTATGGTTTCTCGCCTGTATGGGTCCTTTGATGTACAATTAGCGATGACTTATGGTAGAAAGTTTTTCTGCATTCTTTACATTCAAATCGCTTCTTAATTTCATGTGTTAACTGATGCCTGCTGAGGTATGACTTCTGGTGAAAGGATCTATCACATTCCTGACATTCATAGGGTTTCTCACCTGTATGGGTTCTCTGATGTACAGTGAGATGTGACTTACAATAGAAAGCTTTGCTGCATTCTTCACATACATATGGTTTATTACCTGTGTGAGTTCTCTTATGTACAGTGAGGGATGATTTATGGAGAAAAGTCTTCCTACATTCTTCACACGCATAAGGTTTGTTTCCTGTGTGAGTTCCTTGATGGACAAGGAGGGCAGACTTATGGCTGAATGTTCTGTTACATTCCTTACATTCATATGGTTTCTCATCTCTATGTGTTCCCTGATGCGTACGGAGGTGTGACTTGCGGTAAAAAGATTTTCCACACACATTACATTTATATGGTTTCTCACCTGTGTGAGTTTTCTGATGTACAGTGAGGTTAGACTTACGGTTGAAACTTTTCCTACATTCTTCACATGCATATGGTTTGTCACCAGTGTGAATTCCCTGATGTATGGTGAGGTGTGACTTAGAGTAGAAAGTTTTCCTACATTCTTCACATGCATATGGTTTCTCACCTGTGTGAGTTCTCTGATGTACAGTAAGTTCCGACTTACAGTAGAATGCTTTCTGACATTTTTTACAGTCATAGGGTTTCTCACCAGTGTGAGTTCTCTGATGGATTGTGAGGGATGATTTATGGTAGAAAGTCTTGTGACATTCTTCACATTCATGAGGTTTCTCACCAGTGTGAATTCTCTGATGCCTATTAAGGTGTGATTTGCGGTAAAAGGCTTTTCCACATAATTTACATTCATAGGGCTTCTCACCTGTGAGAGGTTTTAGCTGCTTGCTGAGGTTTTGCTTCTGGTTAAAGTTTTTTCTACATTCATAATCTTCATAGAGCTTTCCTTCTATGTGGATTCTCTGAGGTACACTTAGCTGTGTCTTTTGAGAGAAGAATTTGTCACTTTCATTATATCCATAAGGCTCTTCCCCAGCTTGTGTTTTTTGACACTTTGTAAGATGTAACTTCCTAAGGAAAGGTTTCTCCAAATCACACTTGTAATATTTCTGATCTCTGTGTATTTTCTCATGGGTTGTGAGTTTATAATTTTTATGTAACACTTTACCAGACATTTTATATTCAACAGGTTGCTCATTTACTGGAGCCACCTCTTGGGCAGTCAGTACTTTGTCAAAAGCTTCTCCACATTCATGGTATGTCTCTGACATACCAGTCTTTCTGTGTACTGATGATACTCCTTTCATGTTGAAGGCATTCCCTTGCCTATAATATTGCAAATGCTTTTGCCCACTTTCAACCTTGTTAGTTAGACTAGGATGTTCAGCACGTCTAAGAGACTTCCCAGTTACATTAGTATTATCATCAGGCTGCTCTATAGTTCTGACTTCATTTTGCCATACATTATGTTCCTTAGGCTTCTTTTCAGAATACTTTACGTTCTTTACACTCAGAACTGAAATATGGTTTGAGCTCACATTAAGTGTTTTTCCCAATTCAGCTTTCTCCACAGTTGATGTATTGCTGTTGGTGATTAGAACTTGCCAGAAACATCTCTCATGATTTTCCTGGCTAGTTTGAATAAAACCATTTACTTTCTGGACATCTAAAATGATATTAAAAGAAAAAAAGTAATCTCCATGAAACACACATAAACAATTCCTATGAAATTCAAAGGTAAAGAACTGCCATATTATCCTAATGATATTAGATTTAAAAAATAACTAGATTGATAACATTTAGAATACAATAAATAACATCAATAGGTGAGAATATCCAATCATGTCACATTGCTTTAGATTGTTTCATTCAAAACATACAGAAAGAATATTCAGCTAGTGCCTAGCTCTAGGTTTCTAACAATAATTTTTCTTCTGAAACTTGTTTTCCTTGTTCTTTTTTCCTAATTCTTTATTACAACAGCTGTGGGTATAATCTCATCCTATTTTGCTTCTCTTCCAGACTTACAGTGTCAAGGTTTTCCAGATTATCTACTTCTAAGATGTGGTTTTGGCTGTTTCTCACCTGAGAAAATATAATTTAAGGATCACTACCAAAGTGTGTTTAGTTTTCACTTTTTCCAAAGTGCAAATTATCTTTCCTCCCAACTAAGACATTTTCTCCAAATTCCTAACCTAGTCAAATTTATACTTCTCAGAACAATAATAGCTTCAGAAAGACAAGTTCCCTAGCTCAATATAGCTATCTATCATCCCTGTAATATATTTTCTTAGACACTTCTGAAATCATTAGACTTTAGCATTTTTTGTGGTTTGGATCTGGAGCATCCCCCAAAAGCCTCATGTCCCTATGGATACTATGTACTGTTGGGAGGTAGGGTCTGACCTGGAGGAATATGTGCTGGTTCCACCCTGCCTCTCAAAATTGGTTCTGTTCTGCCATCCTGTAAGGAGCTCTTTTTTCAGCTCCTGCCCCACTATGTGTTTCTACCATTGCCAGCCACCCATAAATGAACTAAAACCTTATAAAACTGTGAGCTAAAATAAATATTTTCTCCCTCAAGTGGTGGGTGCTAGGTATTCTGTCCAAGCAAATGAAAAGTAAGATAGAAATTGGAAATGAGAACAGGGTTGTTGGTGTTACTATACTGACAGTATGGTTTGGAGGCCTTTAGAATAGGTTTCTAAGAGTAGTTTGGTAAGGTTTGAGGATGCAGGATGGAGAAGCCTTGGAGTGCTCTGAGCCAAGCCTGATGTAAGATTCTGGCCTTCTGAGCTTGCAGAATCAGAATGCTGATAGAAATGTGGACTAGAAAGGCCCGGCTCTAGAAATGTCAGATGGGAAGAAGTATACTGGAAGGCCCATTTGCTTACAATGTGGTGTAAATCCCATGTGCGCTATGCCCTAGCAGAAAGTTTGTTAGCTTTTTGCCCTTGTCCAGAAATTTTGCCTGAAACTGAAATTAAAGGCAGTAGATGATTTGATCTCAAGGGAGACTGATATTCAGACATTTACATGGCTACTGTTTGTGGCTTTTAGCCAACTTTATGGCAAAATGCAGGAAAAAAATGGCAGAGGAAAATGATATAAAATTTTTTGTTTGTCAAACTAAAAGGGCCAGCAGTGGTGGAGCAGAGAGCATGGAGAAGTTGAAGATGCCTTCAAGGCATCTCAAAAGTCAAAAATACATCACCCTTTATCAACTTAAGAGTGGAAAGATAAGAGATATTCTGAGAAGTATACCCCAGGGTATCCAAAAGTGTCAAAGAAAGAATCACCTGTAGTTCAGGCACTTCTACGTTTGTCTAAGGGAGTCAGGCTACTGCTCAAGCCAGTGGTGGACTTGACAACATCTGCATGGTCTGGGATTCACAGGCCTACAGACTGCATGGGCTGCGGGGTTACAGAGGCTTCCACCCAGACTTAGGAGGAAGGCCTTGGAGGCCAGTCAGTGTGCCCCCTTGAAAGAATTGTGGGTGAAGTTGAAAAGAAGTGTAAAGTGCAATGGAGATTGAACACTTGGAGAAGCTAGGGTAGATTGCTCCCTGAGGAAAGCTGGAGGCTGTGGTAAGGGTCAGCCTCATGGAGAGAAGACAGAGGTTGATGGTGTAGGGGTGGGGCCACCCAAGCCCTTTGGAGTTTGCATCTCATCAGTTTACTTCAGATGCTGCACATGGAGCTAAAGGATTTATTTAACCCTTGCCTTGATGCATTTAGAAATTGTTTTGGTCCAATGTGTTGTTTCAACCCTTTCTCTCAGAATTGCCTCTGTTCTGCCATCCTATGAGGAGCTCTTTGTCTCCAGCACCCTGCCCCCCATGTGTTTCTACTGCCACCAGCCACCCATAAATGAACTGAGACCTTATGAAATTGTGAGCTAAAATAAATCTTTCGTCCCTTAAGTTGTGGGTGTTAGGTATTCTGTCCTAGCAACAAGAAAGTAATTAAGACAACATTTATCCATACAGAGTCCTAGGCATAAGTACACTTATTTAACTCCCTGCTTTTTGAAGATTTTGTTTCAAAGTTTGGCTTTCTACTTCACTAGAAAATGGAGTCTGTTATGGTTTGGATGTGTAATATCCTCCAAAAGCCCCATGTTTTAGGATGCTATGGATTCTCTATGGATTTTGAGTGCTGCTAAAACTAGGGCTTGATTAGCAGAGGTAGATTAGCAGAGGTTGTGGCCAAGAAGAATATACCCTTTCTCTGGATTACACACAAGCCCAATCCATATTCTTAACAATGCTCTGATAGCTATTCTCTGCCAGACCCTTCCATCATTGCCAACTGTCCATGGACTAAGAGCTCCTGAAACTGAATTATAATAAACCCTTCCCTTCGTATGCTGTGGCAGTCCAGTATTGTTTCCCAGCAACCAAAAAGTAACTGAGCCAACAACTAGTACCAGCAGAGGGAGGTTATTGCTGTCCCTTTACAGGACTATGTAGTTTGGAAGCCTTTGGAACTGGTTTTCAGGATTAGGTTGGAAAGGTTTGGACATGCCAAATGAAAAGAAGCCTTGGTTCTGTAAGCTAAGCTCAATGGGAGATTTTGATCCATGCTCAGAAGACCAGATGCTGACAGAAATGTCATGAGTTGAAAAAGTCAGGCTCAAAGGGATTGAGATGGGAAGGACTCTGTTGGAAACTGGTGAAGAAACCATGTGTGCTATGCTTTCACAATGTGTCGACATTCTGGCCCTGTCCTAAGCCTGCCTGACACTAACAGTAAGGTGGGTAGACTAATTAATCTATTAGAAGAAATTCCAAAGGTGCCAAATGTTCAGGCTGTGCTATGGGTTGGATCTGGAGTATCTCCCAAAACCCTCAGATACTTGGACATAATGGTGTAACTGTGGAATTGTGTGCTATTAGAAGGTAGGGTCTGGCTGGGAGGGGCAGATGCTTGCATTTTGACCTGGAAAGATTGTGTGAACTTGCTGAGACTAGAAGGTGCCCACAACAGAGCTTTCAGGTGTTTGCTGTTGACTTGTGGGCCAGGAAGTAAAGGACAGGCACCCACCCTGGGGAGGGGGAGACATCTAACATCTTGAAATAAGTAAAGAAAGGAAGAAGATACACTGTTATAGCTTATTCCTGGGAGAGGTTAGCCCTTCCTAAGTCTCCGGCCTCACTTGACTCCTTCACTTGGCCTCTGTTTGCAATGGGATGAGATGCCTTCCAGCCTGTCACTGTTTTGTGCTTTCACCATTGCCAGCTGCCCCATGAATGGACTGTGTGAGACCTTCTGAAACTGTGAGGTAAAATAAATCCTTCCTCCTTTAAATTATAGATGTTGGGTATTCTGTCACAGCAATGAATAAGTAACTGAAACAGAATCATTGCTGTGATTTTACCTGGCAATGTAGCTTAGAAGCCTTTGGAACTGGTTTACTGGAGGACTTTGGAAAGCTCTGAATATGTAACTAAAGAAGCCTTACAAAGCTGTAAGCGAAGCTTGACAGAAGATTGTGGTCAGAAGACCAGAGTGTCAAAATTAGTACAGATTAGAAAGGCCAAGCTCAAGAGATTTCAGATACAAAGGAGATTACTTTGGCAATTGGTCCAGAAACCATGCGTGTTAATGCTCTGGCCAGAACTGTATTGACATTTTGCCCCTGTCCTGAGCCTGGTGGTGGACTTGACAACATCATTAATCAGAAATGAGATTAAGGGTAGATTACTTAATCTGGTGAAGGAAATTTCAAGGCACCCCAGTTTTCAGGCTGCTTCAAACCAAAAGTACACTCAAAAGCAGAAAAAAAATGACAGAGAAAAAAATGTTAAAAGTCTGCAGTTTAGCCAGAAAGAGACAACAAAGTTGAGGCAAAAGAGTACATGGTTGTTAAAGAGATCAGTATGTAAAAGAAGTAAAATACTTGGAATCAGAACTATAGGAAAGATTCCTTGAGAGCATGTCAGGAGTCAGCAAGACCCCACTATTCATTCACCTATTGAAGGTGTAAAGGCAAAAGGCTTTTCTTTTAAAAGACAGCTCCAGGGCACCAGCAACTGAGGAAAGTAAATCCCCAGGAGCTCAGCTATCTGAGAACTCAGAGGCTGCTGTTGCCATGACCCAAGAAGACCAGACTATTTCTCAAGCCAGTGGCAGATTTTGGTATTGTCACGTGGTGCTGATTTCACAGACACACAGAATGCAGGAGTTTCAAGGTCAAGCAGGCTTCTGCCCAGATTTCAGAAAAAGGCCTTGGAAGCCAGGCAATGTGTCTGTGGGAAGATACTACATAAAGCTGTGAAAAGGAAGCCAAAGATACAGTGGAGACCCTGGAAATCTGAAAATGCTGAAACATGGCTCACCTACAGAACAAAGCCACAGGCTATGAGTTGAGCCACTCCAAAACATAAGCTATGGAGGTTGCAATAGGATCCAACACTGTAGAAGCAGGGCTGCCCAAGCCCTCTGGAACTAAGATCCTGCCACAGCTTTCCCCAGGTGCTGGACACAAAGCCATAGGATTTAACAGAGGATTTGGTGCTTTCCTTGCTGGGTTCCACTCATTTTAATCCAACTGTTTTCTGTACTCCTACTTTTCCCTTTGAAATAGGACCTTCTGTCACAGTATGTTAGAAGTGTTTAACTTTTGATTTTCACATGCATTCACAGCTAAGAGTCTGTCTTTATTCTCAGAGAGCAGTTTGGATTTGAACCTTTTAGCAGTACTGTTCAGACTTTGGTAACTCAGAGATGAATTAAATGCATTCTGCATAAGAAGGTGGATATGAATCTTTCGGGGGCCAGGGACAGAATGTTATGGGTTGATCTGGAATGCCCACAAAAACCTAATTGTTTTTTCCCAAAAAACCTAATTTGGATGTTGTGGATTATCCATGGATTTTCTGTGCTACTGAGAATTGCGAGCTGGCTGGGAAGGGTGGATTACTGAGCATTATGGTTTGGATTTGGATTGTCCCTCAAAAGCCTCACGTATTTGAGTGTTATAGAATAGCTATGGAACCATATGTTGTTAAGAGGTAGAGGTCTGGTTGGAAGGGGTGGAACACTAGGGATTGACCCAGAAGGGGCAGATCACTGGGACAGGACCTGGAAGGTTATATGCTAGCTTTGCCCCTTCTCATGAACTTGGCTTCCTCCTTGCCACGTCACAAGCAGCTTCCCTGCAGCTATGTCTCAGTCATGTGCTCCCACCACTGCTATCCACCCATGAATGGACTAAGACCTTCTGTGAGCTAAAATAAATCTTTCCCCCATTAAGTTGTAGGTGTTGGGTAGTTCTGTCATTAGCAATGGTGTCACTAAAACACTTAGGGTATGGTGTGTCACTCTTGCCTTTGCTTCTCCCCAAGCACAATTCTTCCTCTTGTGATACTGTGAGCAGCTGTCTTGTGCCAGATCCTTCTGCCTTGCCAACTGCCCATGAATAAAGAGAAACCTCCTGAAACTGTGAGCTAAAGAAAAAACTTTCCTCCCTTAAGTTGCAGGTGTTTGGTATTGTGTCCCAGGAAAGAGAAACTGACAAAGATAGTATCGAACAACAACAACAAAAAACAATCTTGAGTATCCCAAGATTCTGTTTTGATAAAACTAAGAAAACATATACAAACTGTAACAAAAGAAGATGGATGGATGTGTGACAGCCCTCTTTCTAAGCTAAATAAAGCAGGTATACCAAAGCATAAGGTCAGTGTGGTGCCTGGGGAAAAATAAAATTGGTGAAAACAGCTGTTTATGGTTAACATCTGATGAGCTTCATTCATCCTGATCTCCCTGCCCAGCAAACATGGTCTCACCTGGGCAGTTCTGGTGTGGGCTGACTTCTGCCATGCATGGCCCAACTCCATGTTCCAACTTGAGGATCACATCAGGTTTGGTATTGCAATGTCCTGTTAATTGGGAATAATGTGAGATTTGTGCCAAACCACCAAATGAGAACCACTGAAGAAAGGTAGCATCTCCAACTCAAGCAAATGTGACAAGGGAGCATCACACACGGTAGAGAATACAGCACTCACAAGCAGCTCCAAAATACTTACCAATATCAGCTTGTATGGAGCCACATGAGGTGGCAGAGACACATACCAACCACTGTAATACAACTTCAATAAGTCAAATACAGATAAAAAGAAAGCTAGAATAAGAAGTAAAGTAGTCCCCAACCTGGGCTCTGCTCCCAAGCACTCAACCACTCCATGAACTGCCGAAATTTTTATGGGAAGAAGCCAGGGGAATGGCAGTAGTGAAATACTCTTCCCAGATACTGTTTCTCAAAGAAATGGCCAAGTCACATGTTGACATGGCCATGGCCCCAAGTCAGGTTAGGGTTTTGGTATATAATACAACCTCTATGAGAATCTTTATGGAGATCTCTCAGAAGACTAGCCACTGAAACTACATTTGACCTGGACTCAACTACACAATTCTTAGGGCTCATGTATACTGAAACATGCATACTCATATCTACGGCAATGCAATTCATAATAGCGAAGCTACAAAAACAGCCTAGATGGCTAGGAACGGAGTAACAAATATGGAAGTGTGGTATACAAATAAAATGGAATATTATTCAACTAAGACACTAAGAGCAGAAGATCACATACTTTGTGATTCCAATGAAAAAACATGCTTAGAAATGGCAAACATGTAGAAACAGTATACGTGATTGGTTGTCCCAGGCAAGAGGGAAATGAGGAGTAACTGCAATCAGAATAAAGATTTATGAGGGAACAGGAACATGCTTTAATTAGCCTGTCATTATGATTACATAACTGCATGAGTACATTAGAAAGCAAAGCAAATACATTAAAATAATGATTACTGCAGCTCAATGCACTGGTCCTGAGTTTACCACTTCAGGATGGCACCTGAAGTCTAGAAACATCAATCAGGGAACACTGGTCTTCCCTTCTGGGTCTGCTCCTCAGCCTGCTTTACCCTTACTACATGATCCATCACCCCTGCTCTACTGCCTCAGGCAGGACTGCATCCTGCTCCCTGCCTATAACTGAGCCTGAACAAAAACCACCTTATGACCCAGGACCTCTACTAGGTATGAAAGGGAGGTAGTATGCACTAGAGCCTGCTGTATTCTTTCTCTGAGCCCATCCAAGAGGATGGTATTTTATATAAATCCTAAGGTCTGCCCAGCTTTTCCTACCAGGTGGGACCAGTCAAAAGTATATAGTCTACCTCAAGGTTGTTTTCACGACAGAGGCTTTGCATTCTTTCCTCCTGCTGCATACCCAGAGCCACTGCTACCTTGAGCAGCTTCATGCCATGTGGACTAGTTAGGTGTCCCATTCACTCCAGAGGAATCTGTTCATGCATGTGTTAGCCAACAATTCATACATGGAAGAATCTACCCACAAGGGGGGGGGGAATACTTTTATAAACCACTTATCCAACAACAGGTTAATATTCAGATTACATAAAGAACTGAAGAGCAGAAGAAAAAACTTAATTAGAAACTGGTCAAGCCAGGCATGGAGAAACACATCTGTAACCCTAGCTACAGGGGAAGCTGAGGCAGAAGGATAACAAGTTCAAGGCCAGCCTAGACCAGTTAGCAAGACCTTGTCTCAAAATAAAATAAAAAGAGTAGGGATATATAGTTCAGTGGTAATCCTCACCTAGTATATTCAAGACCTGAGGTTCCATCCCCAGTACTGCAAAACAAAAACACAAAAACTTGAGCAAATGACCTCAAAAGATGACTTATTAACAGATTACAAGGATTATGAATAAATGCTTAACATCCTTACTAATCAGGAAAATATAAATCAAAACCACAGAGTGATACCATTACAAAACAGTTAGAACAGTTACTATCAAAATGATAAAATACTAAGCACCAAATGTTAACAAGCATGCAGAAGGAATACTCTCCTACACTGTTGGTAGAAATGTAAACAAAAAATTTTCATTTTACTTGTAGAAATACATGGAACTAGAGAAGACTAAATGAGTGAAATGAGTCAGGCATGGAAAGACAAATGCTTCACATTCTCATTTGTATATGCAACTCACACACAAAGAAACAGAAAAACAAACTTGGTTTCAAAGAAACAGAAAACAGTTTGCAGAGCTCAAGAGAGGTATGGGGGAAAAACAGATGTGCAGAGACAGTTAAGTGAATAAAGTGTTACAGCTGGATGAACGGAAAATAGGTAATGTTCTCTAGCACATCAGCACACAGCAAACAATGGTTGGTAGCAATTGAGTATTTCAAACACAAATAGAAATTTTAATTTTTCTAACACAAACAAGTGATATTTTATGCAACAGATTTCTCAATTATCCTGATCTAATCACTACAGATCACATTCATGCACTGAAATATACTCTATAAATGTCCAACTGGTAAATATCAGTTAAAAATATGTAAAAGTATCATTAAAACTTCTAAGTGGTTCTTTTATTTACTAATCAAAGAGAAAGTAACTGCTACTGAGAGTAGTACTTACCCAAGGATACTAAGTTGCTGTAGGTTTCCAGCATCACTTCCCTGTGTAGATTTCTCTGGGTATCACTGAGTTCCTTCCACTCCTCCCATGTGAAGTCCACAGACACATCATCAAATGACACTAACCCCTGTAATGGAACATTTCTCATCAACCCAAGATTAGGTTGGGTCATAAGAATAGGGATACAGTTCTTTCTGAATGAACATGTGGCTTATATGTATCTTTTCAAACATGCAGCTTGATTTGTAGGATACATTATGAAAGAAAAAACAAAAATGTGTTGCTTCTATCTCCATTAAATAATTCAAAAAATAATCACAACACCCTGGAAGGATGAGGCAGGAGAATCACAATCTTGAGATTATCCTGTGAAACTTAGTAACTTAGTAGGGTCTTCAAAATCAAGATTAAAAACAGGCTGGGAATGTTGCTCAGTGTAAAGGAATTGGGTTTACTCTCAGGACTGAAAAAAAAGAAACAATTATAGACTTTTCTTTATATGCAGAACTATTCATAGTCATAGCAAAAGCAGGATGAATAACATCTACTCCTGAAAATAGCTGATAATTGGTCAAAAGACCTGGGTATAAAGATCCACTGAAAGTAATGTGTTTGATAAACTAAGGCACAATTCCAGGTAGAACAAGGTGATAATAAAGTAGAACACACAGGTGGCTCTAACTAGGTTGTGCTTCACTGAAATGACAAAAAGGCTCAGTTCTTCTACATGAACATGCTGGTGACAAAAAGGGAGTACCAGAAGTTGTGAAGTCACAAGTTGATGAAATCTTGAGGGTTATGTCTGTGCGTGTTTCTGAGCTGTAAGGAGTGTTATAGCAGTAAACAAGTTCAATAACTGATAATCTAGTGCTTTTGTATTTGGCCTAACTGCAACAACTTAAATTTCAGGTGCTCATTAGTAAATGACTGATGAATTAACATACAGTTATGGGCATCCTGACAGTTCCTTTTTAAGTCCAAAGATTTATGATCTAAAGGTCAGCAAAGAAAGAAAGATTTCAGAAGAGGCAGAACTACAGTGGTGGCTGAAACCATCAAAGTAAAATGGCTTGAGATAAACCTAAGAGTGGCTGGAAGAACAGTACAGAGGTTAGAGTGCTTGAGTAGCAAGCGCAAGGCCCTGTGTTCGATTCCCCCACACCACATAAGCTGGACATGGTGGTGCACTCCTATAATCCCAGAATTCAGGAAGCTAAGACAGGATTGCTGAGTTTAAGGCCAGACTAGGCTACATAGTGAGTTCAGGAAAAGCCTGCATCTGAGCAAGACCCTGCCTCAAAAAAAAAGAGAGGGAGAGAGAGAGAGAATAGAAACAAGTATGGGATATGATGAAACAGTGATATTCAAGGTTTGAAGAACAGAAATAGACCATAAGACCCAAGAGTTTTAAAAAAATATTTATTCTAAGAATAAAGTTCAATATTAAGAAATTAATGTGAGCTGCAGGAATGGCTCAGCACTTAAAGTGCTTGCCTAGCAAGCGCTAAGTCAAGCACCAAGTACAGTGCTAAGTACTTGAGTTTAATTCCCCAGACCACATAAGCCGGGCATGGCGGCACATGCCTGTGATCCCACCACTCCATGCAGGAGGAATGCCATGAGTCCAAGGCCAGCCTGGGCTCCACAGTGAGATCAGGACCAGCTGGGGCTACAGAGCAAATCCCTGTCTCAAAAAAGAAAGAAAGAAAGAAAGAAAGAAAAAGAAAAAAAATTGATGTATTTCATTGTATTATATTTATAGTTCTCTGGGAAATTTTCTATGATCATCCATATAGATATGAAGTATTTTTAGAAACATTGCCTTATTTGTAATAAAGGCCCTCAATGAAAGAAAACTCAGGGCCTTTTTCTTAACAAGATAAAATATTACATTTCCTAGCCCAAAGGCAGAATAACAATTTAAGAGATGCACTGAATGACAGGTATTAGTCAACTTAAGTGAAAATAAAAATTTATGATTTGTATCTAATTTACACCTAAAAAACACGAGACTCTCCTGAAAACTAATCCAAATAGAAAGATTCAATAAACAGACTACAAAAACAGAACATTAAATTCTTCATATGAAAACATTCATACATTAACAGAAACATAAAAAGGAAACACATAGAAAAACATTTAACAAAAGCAACAAAATTCAATTAGAAAGGAGATGAAGGATGCAAAAAAAGAACTAAGCAAATAAAAATATCATACTAACGGACAAAATTCTCCATTATAAAGACACCAGTTTTTTCTAAGTCAATAAATTAACCTAACCTTATTTTCATGGAAGCATCACATTATTAGACAAAGACAAGCTGACTTTAAAGTTCTTTACAAAAATTCAGCATGGAAAAACAAAGGCATGATAGTCTATTTCCTTCTCCCAAGTCCACTTACCACCCTGTGTTGGCTTGAGCTGACATAACAATAGACTGAGTGGTTTGAACAACAGAAAACATGTTCTCACAGTTCTGTAAGTTGAGGAGTCCAAGATCAAGGTGCGAGCTGATTCAGTTTCTGATGAGGTCTCGCTTCGTGGCTTAGCAATGGTAGCCTTCTTGATATGTCCTCCCATAGTGGAGACAGAAATATCTTCCTTTTCTTTTAAAGCCATCAATCCTGTGAGATAAGGAGCCAATACTTACGGTCTCAGTTAATCATAATTACCTGCTGTAAATGGCATCTGCAAATAGTCAT
The DNA here is from genome assembly GCA_004027205.1 of Ctenodactylus gundi. Classification (NCBI taxonomy): domain Eukaryota; kingdom Metazoa; phylum Chordata; class Mammalia; order Rodentia; family Ctenodactylidae; genus Ctenodactylus; species Ctenodactylus gundi. The sequence continues at coordinate 22,248 of PVKB01006260.1, read as the reverse complement.
ATTAGGCTTCAGGGACAGGCTTCAACATATAAATTCTTTGTGGACAATTTACCCATAGCATTAATTGTGATGCTCTTTTTCTCATGAAAATCAAATAAGCAGGCTTCTAATCCATTTGCCTGTTTGACCAAAGGTATCTGAGTGGCAGGAATATGTATTCTGAGCAGAAGTTATAGAAGCCACATACAGGTCACCTTATTTTCCTTTCATGAGTTGCATAAATAATCCTCTCTCTGGGACTCTGAAGTGGAGAGCACCAAACCCTTATCTGATCCTTCATGAAGAGAAGTCACAGGTCTAAAATAAACACTTGATTGGACCTACTTGGAAAGAATCAACATTACCATACAACAAGAAGTCTAATCAACACCATCACTGAAATTGGTAACAATCATTGTAAAGATGGTGATCTATTTTATCCCAAATGCTAAATGGCTAAAACAGTATAAATACTTAATGGCTGAAATACTAATGAGCTAAACACTAATTAATGTTGTTACCTAAGGTAACTGCTACTCATACACTCACTTGGGATAACTCTACACAACACAAATACTTCTAAGTCATATTGTAATGTTTACAGCTTAAGGAAAAGAGGAGGAACAGAATGATGAAACCATATTTCAGTCACTGTTTATTGTTTGGTAAAAGAGTAATATGTACGCCAAATGAAAAGTTCAAAAAAAATTAAGAGTGCTGGCAATAAAAAAGAATATACAGCCATTAGGAATTTGAGGACCCTGAAGTGCAAGAACTTTGAAAGCATTTCACACATCATTTTTACCACTCAAAACTTTTAAAGTAGACTTCCAGTCAAGATGGTAGCAGAATAGGAGCCCTTGAAAATCTATTCCTAAACAAATTCAAAACTACATCTCAAGACTATAACATAACTCAAGGAGTAGAGGTAAAAATCAAGACAGGTGATCACTGGCTGGAGAAGTCCCTAGTGTGGCTCTCCCACCCACACAGGTGGAGCCCTTTGGCAGACAGCTCTAACCTCAAGAAGACAGCAGTCAGCAGTCCACCAACAGGCATAGAGCCGAAAACTGGCAGCAGTGGCAGGACTAGAAACAGCTGTGCAGCTGAATGTGGGTGGTTGGCCATCCACGGGCCACACTGAGCTGCGCAGGCGAGCATGGGTGGGTGACCATCCTTGGGCCACTCAGAGCTCAGCAGGCAGTGACAGAGACAGACCTGCTCAGGAAAGTGTGCTTTCGATTGTGCCCCAGAGAAAGAGATCAACACTGCAGGCTGATTAAGCCAGGCAGCAGCTACTGAAAACAAGCGTAAGCGAGGGTGAGCCCTTTATCCCATGGGGCACAACTCACATGCCCCAGACTAGCAAGAGGCAGACAGTGCTGTCAACACAGAAGATATCGACACACCAAGGACTGAACTGTAAGAAACAGGTGGGGAATCCACATTTCTGCCCAGACAAACCCCACCAGAGGACTTGGCTTGCCCAAGGTAGTATGCACGGCACAGGTTGTGGAAGAAGGAAGACCCGGAGAACTGAAGAAACAGCAGGAACGACACCCACCAGCATCCCCTGCCAAGCTCAGCAAGGAGCGTTATAGCGTACCCAGAGACTGGACCCTGCTGGGGACAACACGCAGGCGTTCAGAGAATTTCCAGGAACAGAGTACCCGCACTTCCTTCATGCAAAAAATATAGAAAGATAACTGAACTTTTTATGATCAGTTTGTTTTGTAGTGTTTTGTTAATTGGCCAGTTAGCACTTTGGTCTTTCTTTTGTCAGTTTGGTTTCATTTTTATCCTTTTTCTTCCTCCTGTTATATATATTTTTTCATACAACTGAATAGGCTCCCTAATTTTAATTATACCTTTGTAGTATTTTTTTTCCTTTGTTTTTGTTTGGTCTGCCCCCTTTTCCTCCCCTACCTTTCCACTGCCCTACATCTCCTTATTGATTCCCTCCTGAAACTTTCCCTCTCTTGATAAACACTCTAAGCTCTCTTTCACAAATCTGCAAGCAGATATGGAAGCGATCCTCTGTACTTCACCAACAACTCTCCCTAACTCCTCTGAATATTATTTACAGTGCTCTTTTTTATCTGTTATCTTCTTACTGGTGAGGAGTACTGCCAGGCTTTTCACCACCATATAAGCACTTCTCTACTTCCTATGTCACACCTGAAGCTAACTTCTAATCTTAGTCTGCTCTCTTCCTACTGAGCTTCTCTATTAATTTAACTGCTAAGTATCAATTCATAACCATAAAAATAGACTCACAGGGACATACTATCTGTATACTAATTAGCTAGAAACAAGTAACATAGTTTTGTGTATATGTTACTAGTAATAATATAGTGGTGCCATGAACAAATTCCTTTAATAGGCTACCAATATATATAGAAACCACCTTTGGTAGTTTAGATCATACAGTAGAAGGCTAAGGGGGGTTGGTTGTATATACCAATACCAGGTTAGCATAAGTATATAACTAGTAGGAAACAAATATAAATATAGGTACAAATATATGTCACACTGTTAAAAAGGGTATAAAAGGTGGACCTAAAACAATATAGATCTTTATTATTTTAATGTCTGTGTCATATTACTGATATCAATCGTACATTTCAGTAAGTCAATACTAAGTTTAGTTAGATATATGGTAAATGTATACAGCACCTATTACTGTTGTGAGAATAGCGATAATGTTAAATTAGCTAGGTTCTACCAAATAAGTTGTTAATATTAGATAATACTGTAAAGGTAAAACTTTATTCAAGGTGTAGATGCTGACATTGATAACTATCTTCATATCCAAGTTATGTTAACAAACACTGTCTCTGGATCATGTACAGCCCTGTATTCTGTGCCTCCTTCACCAAAGAGTGGAGGAGATTAAGGCCTCAACAGAAGGCTGGACACTGGGAACACCTTCAAAATTCATAGCAAAATAATGTAAAAATATTCATAAATTCTAAAGCCTGAATGCATTCAAGGTAATACTTAAAACAGAAATAGATTAATCAAATAATCTCTTGAAAAGAGACAGAGCCCATCAACAACACCTGAGCTTCAACTCACTGCAACAGAAATATGGGGAAATGAGGTAATAAATCACCTACAAGAACACCTGACACCCAAGAAACTGATATAAGGGATCTGGAAATAGAATGCATAAATAGCAAAGGCAATAAAGATGCTAATTTCTGGGCACAGAAACTCACACGGGGCATAAAAGAGATGCATAGGGAGCTTAAAATAGACATGCTTTTAGTAACAACAGCCACTAACAAGTTAGAGGTACACAAAGAAGAAACAAATAGATAATGAAGGCAATTCAAGAAATTCGGGAACAGTATGGCAGAGACATAAAACAAAGTTGAATTTCAAGGTATGAAAAAAAAAACCCACAGGAAAAAATAAATAACCAGCTTGAACACTGTGAGGATAAACAACCTGGAAGATAAAGTGGATATTCTAAAACATACAGTGAAGACTGGAAAAGAAAAAAACAAGAAAGAGACTGGCTACAACAACAGATGGATGACTCAAAGAGAAACCTCAAAATTATGGGAATGCAGGAACAAACTGTGGACAAAAGTTTCAAGGGACATGCTCAATGAATTTATGGAAGAAAATGTCCCAAATCTAAGGAAAGAAATGAACATTGAGCTACTCCAGGTATATGGAACTTCAAATAATTTTGACCAGAAGAGAACCTCCCTATGACACATCCTAAAGTTCTAGAGACCCAACACAAAGAGAGAAAGTTAAAAGCTGTAAGAGAAAAACAGAGGGTGACTTATAAACACAAGCCCATCAGGATAACCACACATTTCTCAACACAAACCCTCAACGTCAGAATATCATAGAGCAATATTATTCAATGTTAAGAGAGCATAAATGCCAACCCAGACTGCTATATCCAGCAAAATTATCTCTCAAAATAGAGGGAGAAGTTAAATTTTTTCACAGTAAGGAAAACCTAAAGAAATTTACAGCCACTAGACTAGCACTGCAGAAAATACTTAAAGGAATGTTAGACAGAGAAAGGGAGACCAATACCACCAAAGATTCCAGAGAAAAGGAAACAAGAAAAAGAGGAGAAAGAATGGACAGGAGAGTAGGTCAAGCAAGTAACAGTGAAAAATCGTAATGATTGACAGGACATAGCAAACAGACCTTGATAATAATCCTGAATGTTAATGGCCTTAATTCACCTATAAAAGAAAAAGACTGGCTGACTGTGTCATATTACTGATATCAAAAACTCACAATTTGCTGCTTACAAGACATACACTTTCCTCAACACACAGACTGAAAATAAAGGGATAGAATTCAATATTTCATGCAACAAGACCCAGGAAACAAACAGGGGTAGCTATACTTTTCTCAGACAAATCAGACTTAAAACCGATCAGAAGAGACAAAGATGGACACTATATACTGGTTCAGGGAATAATATAACATGAAGAAATCACATTCATCAAGATATATGCCCCCAACTATAGAGCACCCAATTATGTAAAACAAAAATTATTAGCTCTAAAAGGTCATGTAGGTTCCAACACAATTATAGTAGGGAACCTTAATACTCCACTACTGCACATAGACAGGTCATCTAGACAGAAAGTTCACCAACCCCCCCCCCTCACTGTAGTTAAATGAAATTATTGAAAACTTGGACTTAACAGATGCCTGTAGAGTATTCCACCCAACAGTAACAGAATACACTTTCTTTTCAGCAACACATGGAACATTTCCCAAGAGAGTCCATGCTACAGGCCACAAGACATGCCTACATAAGTACAAAGGAATTGAAATAATTATTTATTCACTCTCAGATTGCAGTGGAATAAACTGGAAATCAAAAGCAAAACAAAAGAAAATATGGAGACTAACTAACTTACTACTGAATAATAGGTCACAGATGAAATCAAACACTTAAGAGTTACATGATGAAGTATATATCAGAACCTATGGGACGAAACTCTAAGAGGGAAATAAATAGCCATAAATGCACACATCAAAAGAACAGACCTCTTCTAGGTGAGATGGCAACCAAGTTCCACAGCTTCACAATGTCTCCTCATATATTCACTTTAAAAAGTTCAGACTATAATTAAAAACTCCCTGTCCAACTTAGCTGGGAGAGGAAAGAAAACCTCAACAATGGAAAGGAGGCCATGGTAAGGTCAGAAATCCTGAAGACACACAGAAGTGGAGGAAAACAGCAACCCTAGAAGATACACCAGTGGCCCGGAGCCACTAGCATCCATAGACAGATAGCCCAAAGTCCTCAACCTCTGAGCAAGGTAAGCATGGCTCTGAAGAAGTGGGAAGTAGCAGCAGCTGGTAGCCCCAGTCTATAAAAACATAGTGCAAACTGCAAACATACTGTGAGCTTCCCCCTAGAAAAGGCCTCCCAGAGCCTAGACCTGAAGCAACAATTGGCAACCATGGTGGGCAGTGATGTAGGCAGGAGCCTTTTTAAAAAAGAGCCCAGGCCCGAACTGTTTAAAGTCTCAGATGGGCATGCCAGGGTTTTGGGGGTCACTCTTAAACAGCACCTAGGAAGAAGCTGGCACAGGAGAAAATTGCAAGGAGGAGAAAAAGGCTGGTGACCCCCTGCACAGCTCAGGTGGTAGTGGGAGCACCTCCAAGGGTGGAAAGTCCCACCCTCAGGGAAGGGAAACCTGGATAAGCAGGAGACACTTGCTGATGTGGCTGGAAGTGATCTTGACACCTCAGAGGCCATCAGACTGTTAGATCCCCCCTCACAGCCTACTGCAAGCACAAAACTCAAGAGGATGTTCATCTCCTCCTACGACCTTCATACCTGTTCAGAGAAACCTCTTGGCTAGGCATTTAAAGTGAAGTCTCTCAGCAACAGAAACATGGGAAGAAGACAAGGAAATAGGACATACACAGAAAAACAGATCCCTCAAAATCGAAGACCCAACAGAAAAATGGGCAATGGAAATGAATAGGCAGTTCTCAAATGAAGAAGTTCAAATGGCCAGTAAATACATGAAAAGATGCTCATGAAAAGATCCTGGGGCTGGAGGAATGGCTCAGCGGTTAAAGCACTTGAGCAAGCGCTAAGCCAAGCGCTAAGTACCTGAGTTCGATTCCCCAGCACCACATAAGCTGGGCCTGGTGGCGCACGCCTATAATCCCAGCACTCGGGAGGCTGAGACAGGAAGACTGCCATGAGTCCAACGCCAGCCTTGGCTCTGAAGTGAATTCAGGACCAGCCTGGACCACAGACTGAGACCCTGTCTCAAAAAAAAAAAAAAAAAAAATCCTTAGCCATAAAAGAAATGCACATCAAAACATTACTAATATATCATCTAAGACCAGAGAGAATGGCATATATGAAGAACTCAAACATCAGTCAGTGCTTGTGAGGCTGTTGGGAAAAAGCAACTCTCTTACACTGCTGTTGGGAATGTTAACTAGTACACCCACTATGAAAAGTAGTGTGGAAGTCCCTCAAAAGGGTGAAAACAAATATCCCTTTCAATCCAGCAATACCTCTTCTGGAAATTTTTCCAAGAGTTTAAAGCATCATGTAACAGAGATACATGTATACCCATGTTCATAGCAGCACAACAAACAATAGCTAAAATGTTGAAACACCAAAATACCAACCAACAGAACAATGGATACATAAATTTGGTATATGTACACAATGGAATACTACTCATCTACAAAGACAGATAGGTTTAAGGCTTTTATAGGTAAATGGATGCAACTTGAGAACATCACGCTCAGTGAAGTGAGTCAGACACAGAAGGTTAAATATCAAATGGCTTCTCTAATACGAGAAACCCAGATCACAGTCATTTCATAGTACTAAATGGGGAAGATATAGTGGGAACTAGTGGGGAAGGGGAGGATATGGTAGCATCAAAAAGAGAAGGGATTTGTAATTTTGCCGGTATACATATGTGCACAAAATGCTCAAGTTCAATGTAAACATTATGTATTGCATATGTACCTATCAATAAAATAGAAATTTTTAAAAAGTTGCCCCTTCTAGTCCTCAAAGATCATACACAGTAAGAAATGCCTTTTTTTGAGACAGGGTCTCACTCTCTGGTCCACGCTGGTCCTGAACTTACTTCAGAGCCCAGGCTGGCCTTGGACTCACGGCATTCTTAGCCTCCCCAACTGCAAGTGCTGGGATTATAGGTGTGCGCCACCACGCCCAGCTTAAGTGGTGCTGGGGAATCAAACTAGAGTACTTAGTGCTTAGCTAGGCAAGCGCTTTAACCACTGAGCCATTCCAACCTGGTGATGGAGAATGATTACTTTCATGTGTTGTGGGGTTCTGTTTCCTTGTGTTTTTGAAGGATTTTTATATATTTTTTATGATGCACTGGTCTAAACTTTATTTTCTTGTGATATCTTTGTATTTTTTGTACAGTTTGGCTATCATTACAATACTGTCTCATAAAACGAAATAGGAAGTATTTCTCCCATTTCTGTTTTTGGAGAGTTACGACTTAAGTGCTATTCAACCTTGAAATGTCTGGTAGTGAAATCTGCAAGTGAAATTATGAACATGAGGTTTTCCTTAATAAAAAAATTAAATACATACCATCTCTTCACCTGGGATAGGACTATTCAGATTATGTTTTTAATTAGTTGAAGTCATTTGTGTGTTTCCAAAAAATTGCTGATTTATGTAAACTCTGTATTATACTGGCATATTGATAATATTCTCTGCATATCTTGATTTTTGTAAAAGGGGTAGCAATGTTTCCTTTTTAGTATCTTGACATCAGTTGTTTAGATCTTTTTTCCTTAACTCTATGCCTTCTGAAGCAGAAAGAAGACATTTTTATGTTTTGTTAATTTGCTCTCATTTACTATTTGTAGTTCTTAATTTGATTTCATTTGAGTTACAATATGGAGTAATTTTTTGCAACCTACTATACCTTTCTCCCACCTTTCTTTGTACTCTCACTGGTGGTAAAAGTACAACATTTCTTGGTGGTACAAAAAGATGTATGTATACAGTTTTATTCTGTTGCTTTCTAGATCAATTAAAAGAGGACAATACACATTTACATTTACCTTTCCTGGGACCCTGTATTTATTTGCTGTGTACCTGAAGTAGTTAATATTGACTGTCTTACTTTTTCATTGCTGTGCCTCAATACCTGACATCCACAAATTTAGGGGAGAAAAGGTTTTAGTTCACTCACAGCCCACTCAGGGGTGGCCAGCAGCAATGGAAGTACATGGCAGAGGCAGAGGTGGAGGCAGCTCCTGACATCATAAACAGGAAACCAAGTCCCATCAAGTCCACTCTCTCCCCAGAGGAAAAAGCAGTTCAAGTTCCCAGCTGGGACTCCCAGATCTGGTTTGGTGTTCTTCCCTCATACACTGGCCAATCAAATCAAACTCTAATCCAGGCTGGTTCCTAATCGCCTAATCTAGCTGTTGTTCCTAAACCCTAATCCAGGTGTGGTTCCTAAATGCCTCAAGTTGACATTAATCTCTCCAACAGTCACACTTAACTATCAACTTGACTGGATGAAGAAACACCCAGAGATGAATGGATAGGAACTAGGTTACTGGGGTGTTTCTTGAAGGGCCTTTTTTTTTTTCCTTCTTCTTGTTCTTCCTATTTCATTTTGCTGCCTGGATGTTATAAAAGTGGCCATTTTCCATTGCCATGCCCTTCCACAACATTTCTGGAGCCAGCTAGCCATGGACAGGAACATTCTCATGGCAACATTAACTGGCAAATAAAATTAAACTAAAACAGCTGAAAGTAAGTAAATAAGTCACACTATTATTTATGTGTTATGACAACGTGGATGACTGCACTTTGTTGTGAAATCCTGAATTGTCATTGTTATTTAAAAAGTAAAAAATGCTTGAAAATACATAAATTTACAAGGTTGTTAAATACAAAATTCTAAAAAGATGAATCTACTACAGTTAATACACCAGCCAATTAAGCCATGGCTGGCTGGCTCCAAGGCAAAAACAGCAAAGAAGGGTGAAGCAGAGAGAATCTATTCAACCCATGGTGGACAAGCAACAGAGAAACAAGTGGGAAGAAAGAATATACCCTCTCAGGCCACACCCCCATTGTCTAAGTTACTTTGTGATTGCTGGGACAGAAGATTTGACATCCATAATTTAAGAGAAGAAAGATTCATTTGACCTCAGTTTTAGATGGTTAGTCCATACATGGGAAGCCAGAAATGGTTAAAAAACATATTTGAGGTACAGTGGAAGACTTCTTCATGGTAGAGTAGACAAGAAGCCAAGTGAGAGAGAAAGGGCAGACCTACCCTTCCAGGTCCCAACCCAGTGATCTGTTCCCTCAAGGTCAGGACCCAGTGTTCTGCCCCCTCCAAACAGTCTCCACCTGTTAACAATACATGGTTCCATTGGTATTTCACAACAAATACATGAGGCTTTACAGGACACTCCAGATTCAACTCATAACATTCCACCCATGACCCCTCAAGACTGCTATCTACCTCTTCATGCAAAATGCATTTAGACCTTTTTGAAGAGTTGCCAAAGTCTTAACAGTTTCAACAGTGCTCAAAAGTCCAAGTCCAAAGTTTCCTCTAAGATGAAAGGCAAATTCTTTCTTGTGACCCTTTATGAAAACCAAAGAAAAGTTAAGCACTTCCAACATCCAAAGTCATAGCACATAGCACAGTCATAAACATTCACATACCAAGAGAGAGGAACAGGAGGATAAAAAGCAATCAGAGCAAAGTAGGAATGAAATTCAACAGGACAACCACCAAATCCTGTAGTTCCATTAAATTCTGTGGCTCTGTGTCCAGAACCCAGGGGGGAACTGTGGTGAGATGTAAGACCCAAAGGGCTTGGGTGGCCCTGCCCCTACAACACTGTCTCCTGCTACAATCTTTATACCGTTTCCCTTGGGCTGGCTCCATTCATAGCCTATAGCCTTACAGAGTAGATAAACCCTGTTTCTGGTATCTTGAGGTTTCCTGTGTCTCCTACTGCACCATAGGCTCACTCACAACTTCAGGCACTGCTCTTCCAGGGGCACACTGCCTGGCCACCTCTGAAATCTAGGTGGAAGCCTCCGTAACTTCGCATCTCTTACACTCCGCATGCCTGTGAAATCAGCACCATATGGATGTCACCAGAGTCTACCAATGGTGTGGGTTACAGTAGGCTGGCCTCCTTATACAATCCCAACTAAGGCCTTTGCAGTCGTAGATGGCTAAGTTCCAATAAACACTTTTCTGGTTGGCCACACAATATGCCCTAGGGTGTGATTTTCAGAGCAAGGTCCTTTGTCTTTTCATCCTCTAATTGGTAAAGAGTGGAATCTTCTTGCTTCCTGATACTCCCTCAATGCATCTTTTTTCCTACTCCTGAATTTTAAGTTCTTGGTTTTTTATGCTACTCTCTTCAACAACCATACCTACTATTTTCTCCTGCTTCTAAGTGTAGAGCTGGCTAAGAGCTACAAACAGTAGCCATGTAACAGCCTGAATACTGGATTGTTTTGAAATTTCCTCCACCTGATTAAGTAGTCCACTGTTCTTAATCTTAGTTTCTATCAGTCTTTAGACAGGGCAAAGTGCTGACATACATTTTGCCAAAGAGTAATATGCATGGTTTTTGGACCAACTGCAAATAAAATCCTCCTATCTGAAACTTCTTAAGCCTGGCCTTTTCAATTCATACTTCTATCAGCATTCTGGTCTTCTGAGCTACAATCAGAATTTCCCAACAAATTTGACTCACGGCATTCTAAGGCTTTTCTAGACAATGTCTTCAGAATTTTCCAAACTTCCCACAAACCAGTTCCAAAAGCTTTTAAACCACATGGCCAGGTGAAGTCACAGTAACAGCCCCACTTATGGTACCAGTATCTACTGGTTAGGGATCTAAAAGAAGTGCAGTTAACAGAATTTATAGAAATAAGAGGGGATTTATTTGGAGGGCTTACAAGTCTGAAGAGAAAGATAATCCAAAATGGCTGCATGCACATGCAAGAGCTGGAGGCTCTGGTGACTGCTCAGGCATGAGTTTGCAAGACAGTCAGTGCCAATGCCCAATTCAAGACTGCCACAGATCACTGTCCAAAAGGCATGGTGACGATCCGAGACTGGAGCAAACCTGTGATTGAGATCAGTGATGTGATGGCAGGAGTCAATGTGTACAACCAGTAAGAAGACCACAGTTCTCCCAGAAAAAGCTGTAATAATCTTTCTTTCTTCCTTCCTTTTACTTAGTACAAGCTGCCAGGTAGGCTACCCACAACCAGGATAGGTAGTCTCTCATTTGCTAGCCCACAAGTCAACCACACACACTTGAAGCTCTGCCTTGGGCATTTCCTAATCTCATCAAGTTGACATAATCCCTCCAATGGGCAAACCCAATGACCCTCCAACCAGTTCTATTTTGTACTAGTGAACTTAGCTATTGAAATGATAAAGGAATGAATTCAATGAGGAACATAGCATCCCCATGATCCAACACCCTTCCAAACACATGGGACTTTTAGTAGACATTTTAGAATTAAACCACAAAAGATGGACAAGGCAGTCCTAATCTCTGCTTCATTAACATTCCCTTCCTAGCTTCTTGATGACCCTTCTTGTCTACACTGAAATTGGTGAGCACTTCCTCCAACCACCAGCTGAAGTGTACATAATAAGAGAAAGAAAAAAAAAACTGGAATCTGGAATAAAGCAAATGGAAGACATTCTATACAGCCAAAAGTGAGGTGGAAAAGCCAGCACCAGGCAACAAATAGCCTAAGTGTTTCTGATCCCGGTCTGTGACTCCTGCAGCCCCAATGCCTTATGAAAACCTCTTGGAAGTAGTCAAAGCAGGAGGAAGGAAGTATTAAATACTACTGGAAAGGAAAGGGGAGACAATAAGAAGGTGATAAAAGAACCTGGCCTGGGATGAAAAAAATAAAGAGCTCCCGCCACAAACAGAACATGTACTTTTTGGTAATTAGTCCTAGCTGTCCCTGTATTCTCAGGAATCTGAGTTACCTCTGTGATTCACCTCATTGTTAAAATTTGTTCATGGAAAACTGTTCTACATATTGTATTTGAATAACACATTGAAATGTGTTTGCACATTTATTCCGGGACTGAGGCCATAAAAGGTGGGCAGCTACAGCATAGGATACACAGAGAACATCAAAAACTAATGCACAGAGGTACAGGAAGACATGAGACTTCAACAACAACACTTTCCCTTCTAGTAGGCAAATGTGTATGACAGTTATGAGTGATATGCAACTTGAAGACATTTCATATGTCAGATGAAAAAGAGTAATGCAAGCTATCTTAGTTACTTTCACCTTGCTGGGACAGAACACTTGACATCCACAATTTAAGGGATGAAAGATTTTAGTTCATAGTTCCAGAATGTCTCAGTCCATTAATGGTCTGCTGCCGACAGCAGAAACACATAAAGGAGGCATAGCCAAAGGAATCACTGTTTATAGCATGGCAGACAGGAAGCAAAGTGATGAAAAAAGGGTAGAGATAGTATGTACTTTTATAGGTCCTGTCCCAGTCATCCACCCTGGTGATCTGCCCCTTCAGACCAGGCTCCACCCCTTAACAGCACATGGTTCCATAGGTACTTCACAACGTCCAAACACATGAGGATTTTGGGGGACATCCCAGATCCAAACCATAATACAAGGTCTACAAATATTTTCTGGAATTTAGCCCATGGTAAGAAACATACTTTACATATGTTACACACCCCTGAAAAGCTGAAACAAGTGTTAAAACATAGGTTATAATGTGTAGTGATTTGGATCTCAGGTGTCCCCTAAAAGCCTAACGTTCCTATGAGTACTGTGTAGGTTCGGGTGGTGGGGCCTGGCTGGAAGGGGGTGGGTGCCTGGGGCTTGACCTCGAGGGACATGTGCTGGTTCCACCCTTCCCTCCCAGTCATCTCTTCCTCCATGTTGTAAGGGTCTCTGCCCCAGGAACTCCAGTTCCAGCTCTAGCTGCAGCCCCATCATGTGATTCCACCACTTTCCAGCCACCCACCTATGAATGGACTGAGACCTTCTGAAACTGTAACTTACAATAAATCTTTACTTCCTAAGTTATGGGTGTTGAGTATTGAGTCACAATGGCAAGAAAGTAACTAAGACAAAGTGTGATACTCTCTGACGTATTATGTTATATCCTATTCTATTTTCACTTTAAGTAACTCCATCAGATTCCTCAGCATTCATTCTGTCTGTAATTTAACAATGCTGAATTAGGAGAATGTAATGTTCAGGAACTACCTCTTTTACCTATACCTGTCACAGTACTTGCTTATTAACTTACTAAGACAAGCCACCATCTCTCAATATGCTGCTGTGATGAATGATGTGATGTTTCTGAATAAGACACTTTCTCCCTTGGTACCTCAGGCTTTGCATTCAAAATTGATCTCCTGCATCCTGTGATGAGGAATTTTACTGAATTAGAAATGACTTCCCCACTTTATAACAAAATATCACTGAACTCATTTGAGAATTTCTTTTCAGTCAATCTTACTTCAGAGGTCCTGGAATTTAGCTCTGTTTGCCTAAATTTCTCTCTATTCATAGTTGCGTATTTGTTTCAGTCATTTTCTTATTTCTGGGACTCAATATGCAACACCAATACTTAAAAGCAGGAAAGGTTTTAGCTTAGTTTCAGGTCTCAGAACATGCATGGTTGCTAACAGTGGCAGAAGGCCTAGTGAGGAAGGCAGTTCATGGCAATAAATAAATAAATAAACGAATCCAAAACTAGGGAAAGACTGGGGGTGGTATGAGGGAGAGTATCAAAAATACAGCCTTCAGGGATCTGCTCCTTCTGACTAGGCCTCACCTTTTATCAGCATATGCAATTATTATAAATGGATTCATCCATTTGATCCAATTAACCCCATAATCCAATCACTTCCCAAATGCACGAAGCTTTTGGAAGACATTTCAGATTCAAACCATAATAATACTTGATCCTGAGGTAATTTCTTCTGAGCACTATTTTCACCTCACCTTGTTCATCATTTCTTGATGCTGTGACAAAATAGCCTACATCCACAATTTAAGGGAGAGAAGATTTATTTTAGCTCAGTTTCAGATCTCACACAGTCCATTCAGGGAGCAGCTGACAACAGTGGAAGTACATGGGGACACTCCCGGTCCAAACTATAACAACTTCTTATATAATGTTTGCTTGGGAAAAGGTGATCTTCACAACAGGGGCAAAACCCCCAAAGGAATTAGCTGAGCTCAACATCTGTCACTGAGTCCAATGCTCTCTTTATTAGTAATTGTTAATGATAAAGCAGCACAGTTAACTACTAGAATGTAACTTTTCTCATCTCTAAAAATAAGTACTCATAATGAAACATAAGTTTATACAGAATAAGATATGTATGATCTACGATAAAATCGTGAATGTTGAAAATTTAAAAAATATATTATAGTAAAAGACCCACTGCTATTAATCACTCTCAAAATCCTCCCTCTCATTTCAAACACACTTATCCCATCATTCTTGCCACTTTCTTAAGTAATCATCAAAGTCCACTTTTGTGTCTCTAATTGTGTTGTAATGGCTGCTTCAATGTCCTGAATCAATTGAAACATTTCCCTCTCAAAGTCATTTTGATCTCGTATGGTGTTAGATCCAATGAGTAAGGTTTTTATTTGAAGTGCTTTTATTTGACACAAATTTCCAACCAGGAGCAATATGTGATGTAGAGCATTTTCCAGGATGCAGGATAAAATTGTTTTCCCATTTCTTAGTCCACTTCCTCCATACATCATTAATCATATGTTCTGATAAGGATGTGTGAGTTCACAGTAGTGTTTCTGGGTATGAATTCAGCTCAAACAATTCAACCAAATCAAAAAACACAATCAGCATCACTTTGATGTTTCCTGATGGACAGTTTTTCACCTCAGAACCAGGTAATGTCCATTAACTCTGAATCTTGGTCTCAGGATGATAACCAGACCTAAGATTTATCTCCCATGATGACATTTTTTTTAAACCTGGAAACTGAAACAGCATAATCATACAACTCCAATGATGACAAACACTGCTGCTTTTGACAGTTAAACCAAATGGAACAAATTTTGCACTTATGGCATGACGTTGCTAATGTTGTCAAAAATGCCTCAAGCAGAACCACAGTCATGTCCAGACCTTCAGAAGTTTCACTAATAGTCAATTTCCTGTTCGAATGAATCATTTCTCCTATACTTTCAACATTCTCTTGGGTTTCTGATGTTGAAGGGCCTCCCAATCTCATCTTCAACCCATTCACAACCATTACAAAACTGCTCAAACCACTTGTAAACCGTTGTCCTATTCACTGCAGCATCACCATAAACTAATTTTAACACTGTTTCCTTAGCACTTTTTTGCAGTCTGAAGCAAAATTCTACCTTAACATGCTCTTTATGATCCATAATTGACTGCAGACTTAAAAAACAATATTTTATTTTGTTGGGTTTTTGTTTTTTGATACAGGTTCCCACTCTGTAGTTTAGGTTTGTCCTAAACTCACTATGTAACACAGGCCGGTGTTGAATTCACATCAATCCTGCCTCAGGTGCCAATGTGCTGGGATTATAGGTGTATACTATCATACCCATCTTATGTGATGCAGGGAAATTGAACTCAGGGCCTTGCGCTTGCTAGGCAGGTACTTTAACCACTGAGCTACACACTCAGCTCCAAAGCACAGTTTTTCTCAACCATAGATCATCACCAACTGACTCCTAATCAAGTTGAAACTCATCACACTGTTACTAAGACTCAGTATGCTGCTTCTCATATTAAAGATCCCTGCCTTTCTGTTGGATGGCACTCTGTAACAGTGTTCACAGTATTTTTTTTATCACATTACCTGAAATGGTAGGTGATATCATATAAATATATGCAATTTTTGCTTTCTGACATTATCAGTTTTCTCAATGTTGCTGGGTCAAATACACAGTAAGGAAAAAAGTAACATTAAGTTTCCTATACCACACCATACAAAAACATTCATAGATTTATAGATTTAAAAGCAAAAACTATTTTTCAATTAGTAATCAGTAAGGAGGTGTTTTTACATTAGATTTTTTTAGACTATAACTTTTTTTCAATACAGGGCCTCACTGTGTAGCCCAGGCTGGTCCTGAACTCTCTGTGTAGCCCAGTCTGGCCTTGGACTAGACCATAAATTCTAAATATAAAGTGTACTGAAACATCATTAGAATTAGGGGCTACAACTATAGTAGTTTAAAGTATGTTAACAGTATGCAAGACCTTGATGTTGTTCCCCAACATCTTGAACGAAATAGAAATTTCTATTTATGAAATATTATTTTTCCCCCACTATCTTTATTAATATACATACGCAATACATAATTCTCAATACTTGAGTATTTTGTGCACATATATGTATTACAATCCCTTCCCATTTTTGACCCTCCAACACCCGCCCCATCCCTATCCCCCAACTCTGGCTATCACATCATGTGGTTCTATATATAGCATGCCTGTATTCTGGGTTTTCCAAGTCAGAGAGACTATACAATACTTAACATATTTAATCTTTTGCATCTGAATCACCTCCCTTAAATCACCACTCTTTAGCTCAGCTTCCTGTTCCTCGAATGGGCTGCAGTGCTGAAATCTTGATGCCTCTTCTCTGAGTTCAGCAGATCCCTTTATTGGGATATTTGACAAAAGTTCTTTTTTTATATATATTTTCTGTATCTTTGTTGAGATTCTTAAACCTAGCCTCACCCACCAGTCCCCCTTAAGAAAAGAATTACAACCATGTAATTCACAAGTCTAGTAAATATGCGAAAGAAGAAGAAAAGTTAAATTCCAAATGCCTTAGCTGAATACTGGAAGGTACATGTTGTGCATTCATCTCTACATCATTCAGTTTTCTTAGGATAAACTTACATCAAAGACCTAATAAGTGAACTGCTACAATAAACAAATTTAAAACTACATCACACTGCTACATTAAATGAGCTTAAATCTACATCACATAAGTATAAAGTAACAAATATGAAAGCAAATTCAGTTATTTCAGAATTTAACTTTCATAACTCATTTACTCACACTTCATAGATTACTGACATTTTGCTACATCTGGTTTGTAATTTTATCTGCCTATCCATCCATATATTCATGCATATGTATTTTTAAAAGATTTTAAGTCAGTTCTACATGTTGCATGTAATTATTCTGTTTTGCAAACTACTATACTATTAATATTACTAGTAATAGTTTTGCAAAACTACTATAATTAGTAGAAATTATAGTGTAACTATAGTATATGTAATTGTTTTGCAAACTACTATACTATTAGTAATTATAGTACTGTAATTATAGTATATGTAATTATTTTGTTTTGCAAACTACTATACTATTACTATTACGAGTAATAGTTTTGCAAAATACTATGTTATTACTATACTATTACTAATTATTCTGTTTTGCAAACTACTATACTATTACTAATAATGACGTAGGGAGATTTCACAGATTTTATAGAACAGCTGGTACTGTTTTAGAAGTATATCAATCCAATGATTTAAATACCAATCTATTTTTTTATTGCACTTTCTCTTTAGATGTTACCTTTCCGCCATGTTATTTTGGTGCTGCTTATCTTTCTGCTTCTCTCAAATATGATAAACACATTCCATATCAAAAAAGTGAACTGTTATATTAAACAATCTTAAGACTGTATCAATTTGCTATATTAAATGAACTTAAATCTGTATCACATAAGTATACTACAGTTAAAGCAATAGATAGGTAAGCTTAGTTATTTCAGATTTACCTTTCATATATTGTTTACTCACATTTCACTAATTAACATTCTGCCCAATTTGGTTTATCCTTTTACCTATGCATTCATCCCTAATTTCATGCATGCATATTTTTAAATATTTTATACCCACTGCCCATGTTGATTAGGTGTTTCTTTTCCTCCATGTTTTTTCAGTGCTCCTTGCTTCTCTGCTTCTCTCAAAGATTCCTCCAAGTAATATATGCAATGCTGGAGTTGTTACTGTAACTTCTTAAGGGATTCTTGATCATAAAAACTTTTTTTTCTTCTTCTATTTTCAGAGATAATTTTGCTGGATATAACAACCTAGGTTGATACTTGCTGTCTTTTAAAGCTTGAAGGATCCTGCTCCAGGCTCTCCTAGCCTTTAAGGTTTGTCTTGAGAAATCCGCAGTAACTCAAATGGTTTCTTCTTGGTAGAATTTGGTTTTCTCTTGCTGAGTTTAATATTCTCTTTTTATGTTGTATTTCTGAGGTTTTGATTATGATATGTTGTGGTGAGTCTCATTGCTAGTTGAGGTTATTTGGGGTTCTATAAGCTTCTTGTATCTGGAAGTTAATTTCTTTTCCTAAATTAGGGAAATTTTCTTGCATTACTGCCGTGAATAAATTCTTTATACCTTTGGTCCTGTTTTCTGCTCTTCCTCTTACACCCATAATTCTGAGATTGGTTCTCTTTGAATCATCCATGAGCTGGTGTATCCAGCTACATTGCTCATTTCTAACTTTAGAGTCATGCCTAATTATATCATTTGTTTCCTCAGCCATGTCTTCACAATATGAGTTGTCTTTCCCTGTTCTTACATATAATTTTCATGCTCTCAATATCATCTAGGTTTCTTAGACTTTCCACTTCTCTATTAAAATGCTCCTTCAGATCTTGCATTTCTTTATTTACCTCAGCCAACTTTTTATTTGTGGCTTCAATAGGTTCAGTGAGCTTTGTCCCCACTAGGACCATTATTTGCTTAATAAGAGCTTCTTTAAACCTGCTAATTAATGCTTGGATTTCTTTAGACAATATCCTGTTTGAACTGGTTGTTTGATTCATTTATTTGCTTTTTGACTTCCTTCCCTGTGAGTTCCACTAGTTCAGGGCTCATGCCATTAGTATATGGGATCTCAGTCATCTCTGTGGGTGCCCTGTTGCCCTGTTTTCTTCCCATATATCTGGTGTTGAAGGTCTTCACTTTAGAGGCTTAGCACAGAGGTTTCTTGGAATGGCTATAATGGCGTGTGGTAGGGAGCCACAGTTATTAAGTTATCTGCTGGGAGTAAGCAGTGAGAGGGACCTCAGAGTCTGATGGCCTTTAAGGTGTCTCGTTCACCCTTGCCAGCTCAGCAATGCTCTCCCGCCTGTTTTGGCTTCCCTCCCCCCAGGGCAGGGCTCTCCACCCTCAGAGGCACACCCACTATACTGAACTGTTCAGGAGATCAGGAGCCTTTTTCCCCCCATTTTGGTCCTCTCCGCCTCTTGTCCCAGCTTCTTCCTAGGGGCGGTTTAAGGGTAACCCCAAATGCCGCACTGTGCTCTTCTGAGCTTTCTTTTACCCTAATGGGTTCAGTCTTGGGCTTTTTTTTTTTTTTTAATGGCTCTTGCTTACATCAATGCCTGCTGCTGACTGCTGCTTCTGGTCTGGGCTCCCGGGGCCTTTTCTAGGGGAAGCACACATTGCATTTGTAGTATACACTTCCCACAGGTTCGTTTTATGGAGGCTGGGGCTGCCAACTACTGACAATTGCCACTTCTCCCAGATTCATGCTTACCTCAGGGTGAGGTTCTGGCCTCTGCGCTTTCCTCCGTCTGCAACCTGTGGGTGCCAGCAGGTCAGGGCCACACTGTTTTCTGCCATTTCCGATATGTCTCAGGATTTCTGACCTTCCCTGCAGCCTCCTGTCAAGTGTTGGGGTGCTCCTTTCTCTCCTAGCTCTGCCAGATGTTCTGGGCTCCTTGAGGGCTTTCCCCTGTCTGCAAATGCCTGCAGCTCCCAGCTGTTTGCAGCCAGCATGGGGCAGCTTCCTGGGATGCTGGGGTTTTTTCCTTTGCTTTTGATGTTCCTTTGGAATTTCTAACATTCCTCTGGCCTCCTTTCAGTTGCTGGGGTGCTTCTCTCTGTCCTGGCTACATTGAACATGAGTTTTATGACTACATTCTTGACTTTTTAGGTGGGCCGATGAGGAGACACTGTACAGCTCTATTACTTGGCCAACATCTTGACCTGGAAGTCTCTCATGAAATGGTAAGAGTACAAAGGCAAGGCATGACGTAGAAGATGTTTGCATTTTCTAAGAAAGGCTCTATAGCGCAGAATACCTGATACTACATATTTCTAAGAAAAAAGCAAGACATTCCAACATAAAAAACCAACATGTCAAGAGATTTCAGAGGAGACATTAAAGTGAAAAATACCCTGAGAGGGCTGAAGGTATAGCTCACTCAGACTATTTGCCTAGCAAGCAAAAGTCCCCAGGCTGGATCCCCAGACCCACAAAAACAAAACAAATGCTGGAATGTAAGAACGAATGAGTACTAATTATACAAGTAAAATTAAAACCTGCAAATACTATGGCATACTCACCAGAAAGGTAAAATAACAATGAAAATATCAAAATATACTAATAACCATACATGTTAATTAGAATTGTCAAACACAGTTGATGGCAGTATGAGTTGATAAATACTTTGGAAAATGGTTTAATAATAACCTAAGGCATACCACATGAACCAGCAATCCAACTCTAAAGAAGAACACAAATTCACCAAAAGATTCTACAAGAATGCTCTAACTACTTGCTAGAAACAGCAAAACAGAAGTTACTACTAGGAAGAATGGACTGGATACTAGTACAAAAAGAAAATGAAGGAGTTTTCTGGGGCATTAGTAATATCCCATTTATTGTTATAGTTATATAGGTCAGTGATAATTCACTACAAAATTATACAATTATGATGTCTGTCCTGAATATGTCTTGTTCAATAAAGTCAAATTTACTATACAAATGCTGGTGAAGAAAAGCAAGAATGAGATATTATAAAAGCACATCAAGAAGCACTTTGGGCACTGAATATGATAATTATGTAGACTAGTTTCAAAGACATAAACAACATATATTAAAAAAAACTTAAATAAATGCACATTACATCAATTATACCTCAGTAAAAATGTTTCTTTTAAAGATGCACCAGACAATTTTGAATAGCTAAAATAAAAGACTAACAATTTATTAGGCAAACGTCAGTCTCAGTAACTCAGAATAGGCAAATTTTTCAAAACAGAAAGCAGCAAACCATAGATCATGAAAATAAATGTATCAATGACAGCATCAGTAACTTCAAATATTAGTTCTTTTAAAGACTAATAAAATTAAGAGCTCTGATAAATAAAATTGTAAAACTGCAATAATGACCAACAAATCACAACACAAAGGAAAATCAATGACAAATATATAAAATCTTGCTATTGTTAAGAGCAACAAAGGGCCTATATAAACCTAACTACCTGAAGTATAACATTACACATGAATGAATTAAATACTTGACCGAATGGTAGATGTTGGAACTGAGGTATAGCTTAGTGATGAAGCATGGAGCTAGAATATGCAAGGCCCTGGGTTCTATTTCTACGATTAAAAAACATAGGCAAGTATTAAGGGAAACGCTGTTGGAAACATAGCAAATAGGAGGTTCCTAGCTTTCTTACTACACGCTGACTCAATGAATGATAATCTATTCAAATATCAACTTATGAGTTGAGACTTCTCTATACATTGAACAAAAGAGAAATAGCTCACATCAGATGTATGAGAAAAGCAGGGTGCATTCAAGTATGAATCCTAAATAGGATAATCTGCCATATAAACAGTTAAAAACCATCATCACCCTGAAGACAGGAAGATGGAGAACACACATATAGAACACTAACTGTATCAAACTTCTCTGTGGTTTGGATCTTAATACACCTCGCTAAGGGAAAGGAAGGGACAAACTATACACGAGAGTCAAGACAAGACACACACACTCATAGTCTCACATGGTCATGCAACTACTCTCACAGGGTTCCTCGCAGAGATAAAATCAGAGAAAGGGTTAAAACTCAAAGGTGCCATCTCCATAGAAGATGTGAACTGCTATTGCCAACAGCTGAGCTAGTCAGCCTGCATTAGGGATTTAATAGGGTAAAAATCTTTACATCACTGACAGGCATATCCCTGCACACCCCACTGATAACTCAAGGCCTACCAATATTCCCTGAAGGAGTGTGCTCAAGCAATGGGCGTACCACCTTTAATACCTTCCACTCCAGGGACAACATCCTAAAACCCAAGTTCTGGCGACAAAGCATCTGAGGCCTGTGCGAATCTCCCTAGCTTATGAAAAAGTGGTTTTACGTGAGTACATAAGCACCTCCATGGGTCGCA